>JACSZP010060172.1:0-17206 GCA_016161895.1 Pinna nobilis | reverse complement strand
TGTCTATGTGAAGGGACTTCTGCAATGAGAGACTGTCTATCTTGAGAGACCACTCAAGAGACCATTGTCATGGGAGACTATCTGTCTGAAGGGAAAGCTGCTGCAGGAGATTGTCTTGAGAGACCATTGTCATGAAAGTGTCTGTCTGAAGGGACCCCTGTCATGAGAGACTGCCTGTCTTGAGAGATTATTGTCATGAGAAATACTGCTTCTATAGCATATTTAGAACTATCAAATTATCTGAATGATTGAACACAAGTCGTGTGATTTCTGTCATCAAGGAAGTTCTTGTGAATGTATCTTTATGGTCATTAAACTGTCTGGTGCATGTGACCTTCGGAGACTGACCTCCGTTAGACTCCAATCTGAGACATTCCAGACATTCAATAATTTAATACAGATATATTTTTGCAAATATATTGGCAAATATTTCTTGATTATTTTGTCACCATTAACATGTACAAGAATGTCTCGCTCTGGATTCTTATAATAATACAGGTACTACATGTACAAGTATTGCTAATGGATGCTGTTATTCAAAAAACAATTAATGGCGACAACAACAACCGAATAGTGCACGGCATCTCTCTTTCCTGCCGTTATTTCATTACAAAGATGAAAGCTAGCCAACTTTCAATCACTGGCAAGGTTCGCTGACTTCCAGGAGATAATGATCTTTCTGCTCAGATAATCTCCGTTAACTTAATGGGGCATGGATGATGGAGAAGTCTAATGATGCTACAAGAGGTAGAATGCAGCCATTAGTTAGACGATAACATCTGATGCGTTACCCCTCGTAAAACTGATCGTAATGCCAGAGGCTGGCCGATCATATCGGCAATTTTCATCATTTTTATATTGGCATCATGCAGAAATGTATGAACTGCCGCATTTTAACTTTTACGAAACCAAGGAAACTGTTACCGTGCCACTGCATCTAAGTAGTTTGACAGGTACTTTTGTCTGGCCTTTCTAGTTAGATGATTCTGATTGTGTTATTATGATACACCATATTTCTGAAGTCTGTCTGATCATATTTATGACCATTAATCATGATATATGTAAATGCAGTTTGGAGAACAGATGCTTTTTTCACAAAAAGTCCTTATGATCAAAATCACTCGTATGTCTAAAATGCTTCATATTTTAGCATTCAACGTAAGATAAATATGTGAATAAAATCAAATTTGATCATATGTGGTCCATATTTGTCATATATAGTAGGCCATGTTCAAAATTTTAAGATTTTTTGTTTCTAAAAAGTCCAAGCAAATTTATAAGGCTAGTGTATATGTACTCAGTTATTGATGACAGTGCACTAAAACTTTGGTATCAGACCGCTAAAGTGACTACCGTACCTAATATTGATCTGATCTGATTTTATTCATATCAAAGTAACTTAGAATAAGGAACAAATTGGAACCTTGGCTTGTGAAGATGATACTAAGGGGGCATTCAAAATTCAAAAAATTCCTCTAAAGGAGGCAATAATACAAATGATAATTCACACTACATGTAAAACTAAAAGTAGAGTTATGTTAACCCCACTAAAACTGGGGTGAGTTCAGGTGGTCTGGTAGCGAAAGCAACTCCTACTCACTGCCTGGCACTTAGCTATAAAAGAAACCCCAAAAAATAATAAAAAACAAAAACAAAAAACAATGACCAACCATCGCATCATCTTACAGATCTTTGGTTGGCCATATTATTATTTTTTTTTTCATTTGAGGGCAGTGTTTTTGGATTTTATATCTTGTCTGTCAGTTTTGAATGATTATTTTTGACAATTTCCCAGTTTAGTTTAAAAGGCTAGATTTGTTGTTATGTTTGATTGTGTAGACCTATCTTTTTGTGCTGCTTTTGTCAGTGAGAGTTATCCCCCTTTATCTCTTGAGGTCTACTTAGTACTTACCCAAATAAGTGTTCATTAGCATTATATTTATTACTTTCATGAATAATATATGGTCCCGATTAAAATGTAATTTTGTGATAGAAATGTATGATTTTTGTATCAAAAATAATACCAGGGATGACTTTTCTATTTGCTTGTGTTGTGGAATTAGCGATTTCACATAATCTGCTCGTCAATGTTTTAATGGGAATAAAATCTGGCTTGAAATATTACGTGTAAACTTGAGACTATTGCCATCTACTTCTAACATGATAAAAAAAACTTATTGTGTATACAAATGCATGAATTTCGTCTCTCAAAGTCAAGACAGGTAATTGTATAGTCTGTCATGCATATTATATCCTTTGATCATATGCTTTAGTGATTGTACAATGTATAGTAGCGCCACACTGCGGTTGGCCATCCCTGTCTTTCAGATGAGACAGTAAAAACTGACCTCCCGTGTCATAGTAGGTGTTGGCAGGTTAAAGAACCCTCCCTGCTCTATGGCCATAAGTGCTGAGTACAGGCAAAATTTGTCGCCCTTAACCGGCACACAGTGACGTCTCCATGTGAGTGAAATATTCTTGAGCGGGACGTTAAACAACAATACAACAACAACAATGTATAATAAAGATAGATGTCGACATTGATATCTAGGAATGTTCAGTTCCTTGTTGTGACTTTATTAATGCCAGAGAAGGGCTTCAATTTTTGTTCAATTATTGACATTTTGGCCATTGAGCAGTGAGGAATCGATTCAACACCCAACACCTACTGTGACACAAAACCACGTTGTTCACTGTCACATCCCATGTAAGGAGAAGGCAGTTGCCTCATGCCAAGGTTCAAGCCCATGACTTCATAATCTGAAAACAAGCGTACTACTGAGGAGTTTAAATCAAGCTCAGGCATTAGTGCTGAGCATAGGCAAAATTTGTCACCCTTCACTGGCACATGGTGACGTCTCCATATTTGTGAAAGATTCTTGAGTGGGACATTAAACAACAACACAACCAACCAATCTATACTAGATGCTACAGTGTTAGTGGTAGATGCAGCAAGCCTGGGACCTTATTTGCAAAGCATATGGAAATTCTGTAATTGCGAAGTGTACAATCCTTTTACACAACATTTGCAGAAGTCTTACATTGCATTCACAAAGCCATCAAATTATCATCTGTAACAGAGACATTCTGCACAGTATACAGGTGCAGAATTATTGAAAAATTTGTGGTTTGGAACAATTAAGCAACGTTTATGGATACAGCATGTTTATGGATGCTTTGGGAATAAGGTCCTTGGTTTCAAATCTAAGAGGCAACCAAACTTAATTGTTAGAACAGGTAGCTACACAAACTGTCAAAGAATCTTGTCTACCTATCCGACAGACTTACATTAAAATTCTGAAATTGTGTTACTGTCTACATGAATGTGCTTCTTTTTATAGGTCTATTTCATAGGGTATAAGTCAGTATTATTCCAGCTAGTTCACCTGAAATCGTATCTTTATCATACTGTTCTGAATATGTAGTCAGGTTTCCCATTATGGAGAACAAAAGTATCAGAGAACAAAAGTATCGCATATTTGCACCTGTGAATTTGGTATTCAGGTGTATGCATCACGTTTGTAGATGCTCCTGCCACGACTGCAGCCTTTGAACTGAGCGTGCATGACTGGTACCGTCATACAGTAAAAAGAAATACTCCGCATGATTAACTCTCTTTGTGAGATAACATCGCTTACCCGTTAGACAAATATTGGATTGTATTTCTGCAACAAATGCTGGTCCGTGTGTCATCGCCAAAGTGAGAAAGTGCATTTCCATTTGCCAGAAGTTTGGTTCCGGTCAAGGGTCATTAACTCCTCACAATGAAAATTTCAGTAATCGGTACACACTTTTAAGATTTTAATTTCATTGTAGTCTAACGAGAAATTGTTTATTTCTTACCTACTAGACCACCTATGTCGAGTCTCCAAGGAAATACAGTGAAACTCGACTTATATTGAACAATTATACATTCAGATCGTGCTTGCTTTGAAATCATTTTAATTTCTGGGTTTTACTATCTTAACACAGTTATTTTGAAAATCATGTTTATTCAAATAAAAAATTGACATGTACTCCTTTGGTTCAATACACACGTGTATCTTGGTCGGACTCTACTGGTAGTGGGCCATAATTAATGGAAAGTAGGTGGTAGCTTCAGTTAAAGTGTTTGCCCAGAACATTCAGGTCCAGGATTCAAGTCTTGTCCTTCAGATGAGACAGTAAAAACTGCTTGTTCTTGACCACTATTTTTTAATGCACTTGCCACACAGGGCTTGATACACCGCTGATGGACTCTGAGTGTTCATTAGATTTATTTGTCATGATCTTGTTTTGTTGTTAAACATCCTACTCAAAAATCTTTCACTGATATGGAGATATCACCATGTTAAGGGTGACAGATTTTTTTGATGCACAGCACTTTTGGCCACGAGCAGGGCGGGTTCTTTATCGTGTCAACACCTACTGTAATACTGGACCTTGGTTTTTACTGTCTCATCCAAATGACAGGGACAGCCAACCTTAGCGTAGCATGGATTTAAACCAATGACCCATGATCAGAAGGTGAATAGGCTTACCCCTAAGTGGTGGCAGCATCCCTGATTTGTCATGATCGAAGTTTGCTACCGTTAGTCCTGCTCCACCTGAGCTGTCTAGGCCATATGAAGGCCATTACTGAGTTGTTGTTGTATTTTTTTGCCCCACTCAAGAATCTTTCACTCATATGGAGACTTCAACGCTGTCGGTGAAGGACAACACATTTTGCATTTGCTTGGCACTTAAAGCCATAGAACAGGGAGGGTTCTTTAAAGTGTAAACACCTATTGTGACACGGGACCTTGGTTTTAACTGTCTCATCCAAAAGACAGGGGCAGATAACCGCGGTGTGGCGCTGTGTGAATTCGAACCCTGGACCCTACTATTCAAAGTGGAACATGTGAACCATTGGTCATAGCGGCCTGAAGGCTACTACTGAGAAATTTTAGGTGGGCTGCGCAGGTTGGCAAATTGCTGAGAATGAAACACATATCAAAGAAGACCTGAATGGTTTTCTACCAGTTGAGCAGTTTAGGCCTTTTGGGTTGTAAATGTGAATTTCCTTGAAGTTGGCTGCTTAGAATGTCAACCTGTAATACACTGCACTGACAAAACATGGCAAGTTATTGGACTCTAATTACATTTAAATCAAAGTTTAGTTGCTCCTTTGGTACCTTTTAACCTTCATGTATTTTTGTGCCATTTCTTAGAATTTTTCTTGATAGATTGAATTATTTTGTTAATTCTGAGTGTGTGTATGTGAGTTAGATGCTGTGATATAACATCTACATTATCATTGCTTTGGATTGTGAGCTCATAAGTGACTATTACAGAACTGTGATGTATTTTGCTGAAGCCTCTTTCTTTCATCACCACCATTGCTGAATGGTTAGCGTGTTTGACTTCAAATCGAAGGGTCCGGAGCTGGAATCTGCACAGCGCCATGCTGCAGTTGGCTGCCCCTGTCATTCAGATGAGACAGTAAAAACTGAAGTTCAGTGTCACAGTAGGTGTTGGTGCGTTAAAGAACCCTCCCTGCTCTACGGCCATAAGTGTCGAGCATAGGCAAAATTTGTCACCCTTCATCAGCACATGTTGACGTCTCCATATGAGTGAAATATTCTTGAATGGGATGTTAAACATTAGTTACAACAATTCATCTCCACAGACCATAATGGACTAGTCTGAGACAAAAGAAAGGGCATACTGTTTGGTACTTGGGGTTGAAAGGGTTAAATTATAAAGGAAGAGGCAATGAAATATATATTTGAATATACAGTAGAACTGTTGTATATAAATAGACATCCTTTGGGACAGGAGATATCCTGTCTCTACAGGGAGGTTGTCTTTATGTAGAGGCTGATTTGTACACAAACTGTGGGGCCTCCGTGGCCAAGTGGTTAGCTTGTTCGATTGCGAATTGAAAGATCTGGGTTCGAGCCGCGTTACACCACTCCGCGGTTGGCCGTCCCTGATTTTCGGATGAGACAGTAAAAACCGAGGTCCAGTGTCACAGTAGGTGTTGGCACGTTAAAGAACCCTGCTTTACGGCCAGCAGTGCCGAGCATAGACAAAATTTGTAGCCCTTCACCGGCACATGGTGACGTCTCCATATGAGTGAAATATTCTTGAGTGAGACGTTAAACAACAATTCCATACTATACTATACCATACCATACCATACCATACCATACCATACCATACCATACCATACACGAACTGTATGATGGGTGCATGGGCGTTTGTATCCTTTGTTTATATTTGACTTGTGCAAATTACTGGAAGGCTGTAGCTCGCGCTACACAGCGACGCTAGGTTTATGGTGATCGAAAACAGATGACGATCGAAAACAGGTGCTCCTACCATACTGTTAGGGACAGCAAAATTGGTCTTTGTGATCAGGTAGTCTTTATCTGTTGTTGTGACGGACATCAGCGTCTTTCCGATGAGACAGTAAAAACTGAGGTCCTGTTTGTGTGTCACAGAAGATGTCGGTAGTTAAAGAACTGTCACTGCTCAACCAGCAAAGCCATAAGTGCCAAGGATAAGCCAAATTTGTAACGTTTTGCTGGTATACAGTAACATCTGCATGTAAGTGAAAGATTCTTGATCAGGACGATACAAATTACAACCCACCAACCAAGGGAGAAGAATTCCATACTGATAAATTAGATAAATCAGTTGCTATGCAGGTCTGTTTTTGCTTATCTGTTGTGTTGTTGACTAACAGTTATAACTTAAGAGTACTCAACATGACAGTCCTCAAGCTTCCTACCCTGAATATTCACCACAGATAGATAAGATTTATGTACTTTGTGTCATTAGGTCAAAGGTCATCAGGTCAGACTGGATTTCTGTTTCACAAACATCCTTTGTTCTGTACAATGGTCTGGTGTGCAGTATTCTCTACGAGTCTGCTTTCAAACTATAGACTCAACACCACAGTCTGTAATGGACTAGTCTAAGACAATAGAAAAGAGCATACCATTTTGATACTTGAGGTTGAAAAGGTTAATGGAAATATTGTAGTCAATCTATCAACAAGAATGTCTTCTGTTACTATTAATAGAACACAAGGTAAAACCCAAAATTAAGTCTTAAAATGATTTTTTAGTTCACCTGAGCCGAAGGCTCAAGTGAGCTATAGTTATAGCACACCGTCCGTCCGTAAAATTTTCACATTTTCGACTTCTTCTTCAGAACCACTGCAGAGATTTTGATGAAACTTGGCAGGGTTGAAGTACTCATGGTCTCCCACAAGTGTTGTTGTTTTTTCGGTTGGATCCACCCAGGGGTGGTACAGGGGCGGGACCAAATAGGTCCAGAGAAACTTCTTCTTCAGAAGGGCTGCATGGAATAAAAAACTGAATGCATCTGAGTGATCTAGAAGGATGTATGAAGAAGTGTTGTTGATTTTGGTTCCATTTGGAAATCAAATTTTTGACACGTTTTTGACGTTTTTCCAGACTTTGTCATTTTTTGCCATTTTCAGCCAATATTAGCAAAGGTTTACTCTGATTTCATCAGTTTGCTCAATCAAAAGCTTTAGATGTTTTTAGAACAAGGTTTACAAATACTTTGTTGAGAAAAAAATACTGAAATTCAATTTTTGAAATTTTAATGAATTTTTTTAACTTCAAAAAATGAGGGGGAGGGGTGTTTTTTTCACATTTACAGCTTCTGTCTCTAAACCATTGCAGGGATTTTGATAAAACTTGGCAGGGTTGAAGAACTCATGGTCCCCTACAAGTTTTGTTGTTTTTTTGGTTGGATCAACCCAGGGATGGAAAAGGGTCGGGGCCAAATAGGTCAAGATGGGTACCCTCCTTTGAGAAACTTCTTTTTCAAAAGGGCCGCATAGAATGAAAAACTGAATGCATCTGAGTGATCTAGAAGGATGTGTGAAGAAGTTTTGTTGTTTTTGGTTCCATTTGGAAATCAAATTTTTGACGCATTTATTACATTTTTTTGGACTTTGTCATTTTTTGACATTTTCAGCCAATGTTATCAAAGGTTGACTCTGATTTCATCAGTTGGCTTTATAGAATGCTTTACATGTTATAAGATCAAGATTTACAAATACTTTCTTGAGAAAAAAATACTGAAATTCAATTTTTGAAATTTAAACAAATTTTTTTAACTTAAAAAAATGGGGTTAGGTTCACATTTACGGCTTTTTTTTCTAAACCGCTGCAGGGATTTTGATGAAAATTGGCAGGATTGAAGTACTCATAGTCCCCTTCACATGTTGTTGTTTTTCGGTTGGATCCACCCAGGGATGGAAAAGGAGAGGGGTCAAATAGGTCTGGACAGGTTCCCTCCTTTGAGTGACTTCTTCTTTAGAAGGGCTGCATAGATTGAAAAGCTATCCTCCACCCCTTCCCCCTCAACTCAAAACAAAAACAAATAAATTTATTCACTTTTACCTTTGGGTTTTATTTCAAGAGGTTAGATTGTACATTCACATCTAGAGGTTTGGGCCAGCTTGGTTTTAGAAGTCAGTCCCATTACCATGATTCCTGAGAGAGCACTGAAAATATTTTCCTAAAATCTAGTATGGAGGTTTTCAGGGTCTAGCATTACTAGCCACATTTTTGAACTGATCAAAAAATAAATCCTTGAAAAAGTATTGATGGGATCTTCCTCAAATCTTGCAAAGATGTTGAAGCCATAATTGGTTTGATTGACGTATGGGATGCAGTTAATGAATACACTGAGAGAACTTTGAGAAAAAAGGGAAAAGTTTAGTCTGTCATACTCATAGTTCTATTAATAATCTAATGATTGTCAAGATCCTTCTAGGATCTCATGGATTTTTACCCGACAGTTGACCTTGTGCCTTTAAAACACCATGATACTTGTTGCATTAAAATAATTCTACATGTATCTTATTACATTGTTTTTATATTTCTGCATCAGTAAAAACTCAGGTTCCATGTCATAGTTAGCTCTACGGCCATAAGTGCTGTGTATGGACAAAATTTGTTGCTCCTCACCAGCATTTCCAGGCTCCGTTTAAATGAAAGATTCTTGAGTGGGACGTTAATCAACAATTCAACCAACCAATAATATTTGAAACCACCCTACTCTGCGGCCATAAGTGCTGAGCATAGGCAAAATTTGTCGCTCTTCACTGGAATACGGTGACATCTTCATATAAGTGAAAGATTCTTGAGTGGGACGTTAATTAATAATTCATCCAACCAATAATATTTATCTATGCACACATTTTTCAAGAAATTCTATGGATCATGATTTGTTGAAAAGTTGTTTAAATTGCTCCTTTTGAAAACAGTGCTGGTAATCAGGAGTGAATTTGTATAAAGGGAGAGAAAAAGCATTCCGATTTTGCTACGCTAGGTAGCAATTTGTTTGTTAAAATGTCCATTGATTTTTTATCGTGATCGTTAATCTTTCTTTGTAGTTGGTTATGGTTTAATGAATTTGTGAGGATTATATATGGTTGGATATTTAAAGCACGATTGGCCAATATGAACCGAGATAAGAAAAATCAATAAAATGCTTGAATATTCAGGATGTTTTATCTCGCTTCGTGTTGTAGTTTAAGTTTAACATGCTTTTGAAAAAAAACTAAAGATAGCGTAGGTTTACCTGTGTGGCGAAGCATCTATTATGGATAGCGAGATTTCATTCCAACTAGTGATGGTTCTCTCTTGGGTTCAAAATGTGCTATAGAATGTGACTCAAAATATTGTGGAATTGAAAGCAGTTCTCTCCCTTTATATACGTTAGACATATTTGTGAATGTATGTGTGTGTATGTCTCTTTTTGTGTTTTATGTATATCATATTGCTTCGGTACAGAAAATAAAAATCCGGGAATGTTTGAGTCCTGGGAGATTTGTACGCTGAATCAATGTTTTTTGTTAAATGCATGTAGTATAAAAGGCTTTAGATGGTTGGTTGGTTGTAATGTTGTTTTAACATTTCACTCAAGAATCTTTCAGTTATATGGAGAAGTCACTGTATGTTGGTGAAGGGATATACCCAACTAGGTACACTCTCTGTTCTTTCATTTGTCTGTCAACGTTTGGTTAAAGTCTCTGGTTAAAGCAAAATCTCAGCAACTAAGAGGGATAGAAATTGAATAATTTATAAGTCTGTCTATTGTAATTAAACTGAACTGTTATTTCATAGTTTTGCTAGTACCATGACCTGTGACCTTGGTCTTGGACTTTGAACCACTTTTCTTAATTTTGCTTTGCAATCCAGTCATTCTGTCAGTAGCAAAACTTTCTTCATTGAAATTTGTTTTTCAAAAATTCTAACTTCACAGTGTTGCAGCATATAGATTTATCATAAGTGGGGCCACCATGGCCGAGTGGTTAGTTTGTTCGACTTTGAACTGTAGGGTTCAGGGTCCAAATCTGCGCAGCACCATGTGGCGGTTGGCTGTCTCATACTTTTGGATGAGACAGTAAAAAGCAAGGTAATGTGTCACAGTAGGTGTTGGCATGTTAAAGAACCCTCCCTGCTCTACAGCCATAAGTGCCGAGCTTAGGCAAAATTTATCACCCTTCACCGGCACATGGTGACAACTGTATATGAGTGAAATATTCCTGAGTGGGTTGTTAAACAACAACAATACATACATACATGAAAAGACTATCTAGGTCAAGGTCTTTGGTCACCATGAAATAATTTAATGGAGAGTTATGCCCCTTGAACTGAGGAAATATCCAATAAATCCAACATTCTGTTCAGCGCCTCGACAATGGATGCACATTTTGTAATGAGCTTGGTGTACAAATCCATCACAAGGATACGTAGGTCAAATTTAACTAGGTTGCTGTCAACAATTTTTTTTATAGAATTGTGCCTTTTGATCTCTGAAAATTTCCAATAATTTATAATTTTACTTACTTGGTGAGGGGCATAACATTTTTACAAACAGCTCTTGTTCATTAAAGTCTTATTGTAGTTTGAACTTATATTGAAACCATAAACTTTTCAAGGTAGTATGTTTATATGTATTTCATTACTGAATATTATATCTCAACACGAATAAAGCATCACCAAGCAGTCCCAAAAAGTTAAATATTGCATTTTGACGTAATATTGTATGACTTGGTTCATTCAGTTTCTGTAGATTCTTCATTGGTGTTGAACTCTGTTAACTTACATGGCAGTAAATATTTTACTTTCACTTTAGTGCTATTTAATTTAATGAAGTGCAATTTTCAATTTAGCCTTTGGCTACGTTTTTAGACAGATTTGTCGTTCGCGACTGCACGCCACAAAGAAAGCATCGCATGCATCACTAGATGTTAATTGTACGTAAAGAAATTGATGTTTGAAGAAATTAAAGAGGTAATTATTATTCAAGGGAGAACCTGATTGTGTAAGACTTACTACAATGTGGCGATGTTTGTACTATTTCTCTATTTTTTCCAATATTCGACCGGCTCATGTTAACCATTGTTCTTACTAATGTCGGAGGTATTTGGGTGGCAAGAACAACATACTTATTTGGCTAGATCGAAATACGTTTCAATTATAGTGGAACCAAGCTATTGACCCTTTCAACACCACAGACGTAAATAGACTGGTCTAAGACAAGAGAAATGAACATACCATTTTGATACTTGGGGTTGAAAGGGTTAAGACTATTAAAGTGACTTAGACTAGCTAGAATTGGTCTGATTATTGAGTTGAACACTAAGAGAGGTTTAAAAGTGATAGACAGAATGAAATTTATGGTCTTTATTGGTCTAATTAGTGAGTTGGTCTCCTAGTGAGGTGCTGTTTAGGCTAAATTCAACTGTACTTTGAATAGAATGTAGGTTTGCTTAAAATGTCACCTAGTGGCTGTTGTCTTAATGACACTTGCAATGAAATGTTTCTCTGTGAAATTCACTCAAAGGAAAGCCCCATCTTTGTGAAATTCAGATAAAGCAGTGTTGTGTCACTGAATTTCACTCAAAGCAATACTGTCTCAGTGAAATTCAGTCAAGTAGTGCTGTCTTGTGAAATTCGCTCAAAGCAGTGCTCTATGTCACTGGGGGTTTCAGTCAAAGTGGTAACTGCATGTCTGAAATTCAGTCAATCTATAGCCCATCATTGGTGACATCTCCATATAAGTTCAAGATCCTTGAGAAGGATGTTAAATGATAATGCAACCAACCTTGACTGGTCTCATTGTAAAATCAACGTTCAATAGATACTAAATTATAAAATTATTTTTTTCTGTAATTTTTCCATTTCCTAGTATCCTTAAAGTATGAATTCAAACCATGGACATTAATTTTGCTGAGATAGCTCTAACTTTTGACAAAATTTTCTCTGAACTATCTTAATTCAGAAATGTGTTGATTTTGATGTATGATTTCATTGAAGTGATCAAACACCGCTATTTATGATAAGACTAGGCTTATGGTACATTGTTAAATATACGTGACAAAACTTCTGGGAACATCTGTACATGCCGGACTGAAGGTTTATTCTCAATCCTTAGTTCAATGGATCGGTGAACCAATGGATCATACAGTATGTTTAAGAGAACAATGTCGGCCATATTGATTGTTTCATTAACGATATCAGTGACCTGTGGAGTAGCTGTAAAATTGAATGTGATTAGCCAGCCTAGTAACATGCATCGATTCACTTCCATAATTACGTGAAACGAAGAGATGAAAAAGGGCAAAGGGGGAAAAGAAACAATAGCTGGTAATTGTAGGACTTGTTGATTTAGTGCAGAAGTGAATTTTAACTGGGATAGGTGCCAATATTTAACTTGTTCGAAGAAAAAAATAGAACTCATTTACATTTCCTCTGACAGATTTCAATGCACTAAAGATATGCTGAATGACTTGTGATGGCTTCTTAATTAGTGTACAATTTGTAAGCCCAAGGAGTAACAAGAAGGGGGAGTGGACATATACATTTAACCCTGTCCCACTGTTTGAACTTTGGTCCACGTAGTCCTTTTTCCATTCTGTCGTTCACTCGTCCATTTGTCCTTCTGTCTGTTCATTAATCCCTTCACTCATTCATTTGTGCCACATTCAGAGACCTCATTTACAAAGTATCTGTAACCTTACCACACCTGTAAATGTTGCGAAATTGTTCCACAATGCAAAACTTCCTATTCACAGAAAGATGCAAAAATTCTGCACCCATAAACGTTAAGTAATGTCTCCGTTAAAAATAGTGATTTTTACCTCTTTGTGAATCGATGTAAGAATTTAAACCCGCAAACTTTGAGTATTCTCAGCAAGGGTGGAATTTGTGTATGCCTTGTGAATAAGGTCCCAAATTACAATCAGGCACCTTTGATGTTCTTTTGAACAAGGCTATCATAAGTCTGATCGGTTGGTTCTACTTTTGCAGGGAGGGTTTTCTAATGTGCCAACACCTACTGTGACATGGTTACCTTGGTTTACCTTTAAGATCAAAAGTCAAACACACTAACCACTATAGGCTACAGCGGCCCCACTATTATGAGTAAGCTCATTTTTTGTGATTAGTTTAAAAGGAATCTCATTCTTAATTGTTATTCACTTCTAAGAAATTATTATCAAAAATATATAAAAAGGCTATGTGTAGTAAAAAAGTTTTAAAAATTGCAAGTGTACTCTGTAATAACCCGAGACAAACCATCCTTCCATTTTAGTGTTGTAGATAGCACAGAAAAAAAGTTAATTTTGAAAAAAAATAGAAAAAGAGAATTAGTTTTCAGTTAGAAATCTTGTTCACATGAATTAAAAGCAAGAGCTTTTTTTTCCTTTTAAGAAAGCAAAGATATTAGACATTAGATCTTGCCAAGTGTCCCCAATACATTGAGAGATTCCCTACTTTTTAGGTAAAATTTTCATAATTTCTTAAATATCTTATTATTATATCTTAAAATTTCTTAAAGAAAAAATGTATATTTCCCCACATAGAAAACTTAAAAATTTCCCATTAATTATTTGTAATGTTTAAAGTCTCCCCCATAAGATTGAAAAATCTCCCCCATTTAAATTTTTCAGAGTTGACAGGTCTGTATTACTGGTCATCTGTTGACTTGGATGTTTACTTGGCATCTTTTTTCAGTTCTGTCATGCAAATCTGAAAGATGTTGCTTTTCTGATGAATCAGTCGAGATCCATTACCCATCTCAATGCTCCTATTCATTTATGTAAAGTAATTTTGAAAAAAAGATTTAAAACAATTATATTTCTGAAATTTGAAAAATTCAAAGAGCAGACTTAAAAAAAATACATGTAGAATCCTCTGAAAATAAATCCCTACAGTCAAAAGAAATAAGAAAGGAGAGAGAAGAAAGAGAAAATTCACGTCTCTGTGGGAAAAAAAATTCCTGGAATTTAGCATATCTGTTTATGGAGTGCCCGTATAAAGTTCAGTTATTCTCTTTCTTCTGTTTCCATTCACTGGCTTTTCTATAACGGGAGTTTCAGAAAATTCACTTTAAATTCGCACAATGGAAAAAGAACTTCTTTACCTAATTAGCGTAAATCATAGCTGCCTGGTTTTCTGATAAACATGTCAGATACGAGCTCGCAAGCGTGACCAGGCAAGAATCAAATTACGCCACAAAAATTTACACTCCAGTGATTTTTCTGATTGGTTGCATTTGAAAGCAGAATCCTTGGCAAGCTGTTATTGCTGGGGGCACTGATGCAGAACATCGTAATTTCTTTCAGTTTATATTTAGCGAAGAACTGTCGGCTTATGACTGAAAATGCGACCAGAATGTCCACATTACTAAATAGCATTGTTAGTTAGTTTTTTATTTACACTTGGAAAACACGATTAATGTTGAATTATGTACAGTTTTACTCTTCGGTGATTCACTATCTGTGGATACATTGAACTACGATTCATTATTGTATTTATGTGATTTTTAATAGGTACGTATAAAATCATGTAGTTAAAATCATCATTTATCATCATTTTCTTTTAATTTCATGTCCGTTAGTCTACATTATAATTGTGTTGTCTTAAGATATAAGTAGTGTTACACATTAATTTGCTGATCATACGTGTAACATAATGTTACTTTATTTAGTGGTGCATTCTAAATAAGCCCAATAGGCTGACAAATGGTAGTCATTGTTGTAAACCTTGTTGTCTCATGGAATTATGGGCCCTGAATTTTGCCCACTGGGCCTTTAGTTTATTTTTATTTAGACAAAGTAGACCACAGATATTTTTCTCATAGAGCTTTAATAAGAAGTGGCCTCTGCTGTTAAATTAGAGCACTGAGATTGAAGTCATTTGGTCTCTAACCTGTATGGTATGGTATTGTTGTTTAACGTCCCACTCAAGAATATTTCACTCATATGGAGACGTCATCGTGTGCCGGTGAAGGGCTACAAATTTTTCCTATGCTTGGCACTGCTGGCCGTAGAGCAGGGAGGGTTCTTTAATGTGCCCACACCTACTGTGACACGGGGCCTCGGTTTTTACTGTCTCATCAGAAGGACAGGAATGGCCAACCGCGGAGTGGGGCTGACACGGCTTGAACCCAGATCTCTAGATTTGCAGTTGAACACCCTTACCACTCGGCCACGGAGGCCCCTCTCTAATCTGTAGTGAGCCTAGAGATGTGTGTGGTTCCTTCAGGGTACATTTGTAACCCCAGGTTCTCTTGTCCACAAAAACTGCATGGTCACCACAATATGAATGAAATATCCTCGACTAAGATGTAGACTAAAATCAAATAAACAAAACAGAAGAGCTGTAATAAATTTGGCATACAATGCCATAAGAAACTCGCACTGGTATTTGAAAAATTAATTTTGACAGAACCATCCCCTCCACTGTTAAAATTTGGTCTCTCATGACAAGTTTGTTTGCAAGATTGCAAAGCAACTCTAGTCTATAAAGTGATGTCTGTCAGTCCGCCATGGCAAAGTGGTAAGTGTATTCACCATCTGATCGTGAGGTCGTATGTTCGAATCCGTTCCACTCTGTGGTTGGTTTTCCCTGTCCTTTTGATAAGAGATTAGGGCATCCATGGCTGAGTGGTTAGCGTGTTCGACTGCAAATCAAAAGATCCAGGTTCGAGCCACGTAGCACCACTCCGTGGTTGGCCGTCTCTGTCTTTCGGATGAGACAGTAAAAATCAAGGTCTCGTGTCACAGTAGGTGTTGGCATGTTAAAGAATTCTCCTTGCTCTATGGCCAGCAGTGCCGAGCATAGGCAAAATTTGTAGCCCTTCACATGGTGAAGTCTCCATATGAGTGAAATATTCTTGAGTGGGACGTTAAACTAAAAATACCATACCATAAGAGATTAAAAAGTGAGATGCCTCGTTCCAGCAGGTGTTTGGCTATTATAGAACCCTCACTGCTCAAGAGCCATAATTGCCAATTTTGGCTAAATTTGTCACACCTCCTCTGCATTCGTGATGTCTCCATATAAATGAAAGATTTTTGAGTAGAACAAAAATACAACCTTAAAAATGTAAGAAAGCTTGCCACTGCGTGTACATGCAAGTTTGAGTTATATGTAGTTTCTCATATGTAGTATTAAAAGTTTGTAAGAGTCTAGTATAAACCTATCCACCTGATGTCTTTTAAATTTTATATTACGTAATTTTCTTCATGGGTGGTGAAGATTCACAGAAATATACATTTAGAGTTAAGCAGTGTCTCTCCTTATGTTTCAGTCTGTTTAAATAAACAAAAATTTGAAGTAACAATATGAAATAGCACGATTCATGTCGTCTGCTCACTCGTGTCGTCTGCTCACTCGTGGCGTCTGCTAACCCTCGTCGTCTGCTGTAGACTGTGTGTACTATGATCCATAGTTCTCTTCTTAAATGACCAACACAGATTGGTAGAATTATTACAGGAAAACAATCGTATCTTATCATATTGCTGATATGAGCTAAACAACAAATTCTCCTTAATTCTTAAGTACAGGTGTGTTGTTTCTTAAGACTTACTACCCTCTTGTGATAAGTCTGTCTGTCCTAACTTCCCTATGTCTGTCCATCTGTTGGGAGACCCACCACCCTGTAGTGGTCAGTCTGTCTGTCCTATCTTCCCTATGTCTGTCCATCTGTTGGGAGACCCACTACCCTATAGTAGTCAGTCTATCTGTCCTAACTTCCCTTATATCTGTCCATCTGTTGGGAGACCCTCTACCCTATAGTAGTCAGTCTATCTGTCCTAACTTCCCTATATCTGTCCATCTGTTGGGAGACCCACTACCCTATAGTAGTCAGTCTATCTGTCCTAACTCCCTTATATCTGTCC
>JACSZP010060171.1:0-10844 GCA_016161895.1 Pinna nobilis | reverse complement strand
CAATGTGATCATTATTACTACATGTACTAGTAATATATATGTACCGGATAACGTCAGTAGAATGAAGTTCTTATGTCTCTTTGCATGCTGGATAAAAATGGTGTCTACCTTGTAATTGTACTTATGTTTTGCCTGCTGACCGAGGGGTCCTGGGTTCGAATTCGCCTGGCGCCGCGGTTTGCTTCCCCTGTGCTTTGGATTAGACTTAAGTTATATTGTTGTTGCTAATTCAAGAGGCGGTGTTAATCAGATATGGATATTAAAAAACAAACAAATAAAAATGTACATGTAAACAACTTCAAGAAAATTTGAAGACTGTTCAATTTTCTAATTACCACAGTGTCAAAGCAGACTGTTTATTCCCTTTTCATTAAAATTAATTTTTGTTCGCATAATTGTTTTCACAAAGGTCGTTACACAACAATTTAGATATTTGTGTCATCTCATTGGCTGTTATGACACTTGTTTTGCTAAAGACAATTCTGAATCAACGCATAAGCACAAAGAAATTGAAATAAATAGACGCTGGAGTTTCTTATAGATAATATATATATGTTATGATTGTACAACAAATTTTTCATTCCATCGTTGGAATTCCGATGGAAACTAACTGAACTCTTTCTTCCCTCGCAGACCTCTATCCATATGAAGCAGAATTCAGTCAAACAATTTTTCATCAAAGATAGGGAAAGCAAACTGTGTACTATAATTTTATATCAAGTTATATGACAGTAAATAATAAAAAATTTCACGAGTACATGTATGTGAATGAAATATTTCCGATTGAACTAGGAATCAAGGACACAAGGGAATCAAATACACACGCTTTCTCGGTGGATAATTTACTAGCTACGGACACAATCGGGAAAAGAACAGGCAACGTGTACAAGAAGCGAAATGATTTCGGCTTTCCAATCGCCAACAGTCAATTTGTAGGTAGTAACATCCCTGTCTCGCCCGAATAAGGATTTTATATACCACAACGGACCCGATATATAACAACATGTGTCTAAATGTGAACATTTTTAATCAGGGGAAAATTCTTATTGTAACATTTTTTGTCATAAGGATATAGCAAATCATTTTTAATGGCAACATTTCGCAAATTTTACGGTTGCTACTTTAATCTTTATGACAATGAAGATGCTTCGCTGAATGGAATGCTAATTAACTTGTTAGGCTTTAACGAGAATACTTTTCTCAATTTTTTCATCTGAATTTAACTGCAGATTCTGCAGTGGGTGTGACCTCCATGACACTTTATCCCACCACCTGGGGCTCATTTTTTTATGTGGTTCAACCGGTTCAGCCAGTAGAATCGCAAATGGAACGCTCCGCTCATACCGGTCCAAGTGGTCAAACGTCAGGGCTTGCACTCGCTAGATCCAACATGGCTGCCGAGTGTAAGCGCACGGGTACATCTCAAAATAAATTGTTTGTTGTTTTAATGGAAAATTTTCATCTTGTAATATAAATATCGCTACGCATGCAATCTGCAGAGAAAAGTTAAGACTAATTTTATTTCATGATCAGTATAGTTAGATTCATATCCTGTCAATAGGGATAACAAAGCGTAAAATTCCAACAAATATAATTTTGACATTTCTTTTGATGAGCAGACGTCTTCTGGTTTAGCAAAAATACCAAGACTGTTCCATTTACGGCGCAGATCTAGACCGGTTGAACCAACGAAAAGGTGTGCAGCCACGGTTTTCAGAATTCGTTGTTTGTTAAATATGTACCAAATAAGTATATTGTTTCATGATTCTTCTAGCGATTGATATGTTGGTATTTGTAATTCTTTTCCCGTTAGAACCAGAAAGTAACATAAGTGCTTTCACAACAATCTCATTTTGCGTTAAGTAGTAGAACGTTCTTGGTTCTTGCATTCTAATCGCTAGGTCGTAGGTTAAAATAAGCGCTGTTGACTCGGCTGTCTTTTCTGTCTCTCCGGTGAGGCAGTCAAAACCAAGGTTCTATGTCGCAGAAGGGGTTGGTCACTGGATACCAAATTGAAAACTGAATATATATTTCTAACATTAAATATTTATTTAAAGAAGCCTTGAATAATAGGACACATTTATATTAACAGAAGCCTATGGTATCAAACAATTATACAAATAAATAATGACACTAATCCCTGTCTTCCTATGAATGAACTTACACGCGCGCGCAGCACAGATGCTCAACTTTGGGCGAAAATTCCGGTACTGAACACAGATATATAAAATAACGCATCTAACAGTTTGAATTGTACACTTTAAGAAGAAATTCAATTTCTCCTTGTCATCTGTTCACTGTTCACTGATTACTTAAAGGAATATTTTTCTACACAGGTTGTCAAGTTGAAAAGTTTACACAGCGAAGATATAAGTGTACTGTATTCACAACAACGCAGTATCTTTGAAAGTCCACACAACCACACAGTCACATAATTCAATGTAAGAATAATCTAAGCATTATCTTTTACACAGGATTGACAGTAGTAAAACTTGCGTTAAACTATACTGACAACGACGTGCTTCAGTTGAAAGTACTGGCTGAAGCAAAAAAAAAAAAAGGCATCTGAATTCACTGTGATAGCAATTTAATGTTTTACTGAAAATACAGAAATTGTTCACTAAGATACAAAAGCATCACAGGTAGAAGAATTTAAATTCAAATGCAGGTAAACAAGCACAATATTTAATAAAATAACAGAGTTACAGAAATACCATATATCCATGTGCACTATGAATGAAATTGTACGAAAATGTGACAATGTCCATATCCATGTTAGGTAGGTGGGCCAATGAATACTTTCTAATGAACAATTTGTATCTATAGCAATGATGAAATTGATAGAAAAATCAGTCAAACGTTTTGTTCGTGTCAGTTTTAATCCCAGGTGCAAGTCTTATTATGCAGGCAAAATATAAGATTGGTGTAATATGTTTCATTAATGATCTCTTCGGAATGGAACATAAAGCCCGAACATCCTCAGTCATGCTAGTGAACAGACACGCTTAAATTATACCTAACTACTTGATGATACCACTCTAAGTAACTTCAAAAAAGAATTTTCACAGTTCCTAAACAAACCATTGCCATAGTATTCCATAATCCAAAAAGCAGCACTTGCACGTTGTTTGTACAATGGACCTCCATAACTTTATACTTCCGGTTGATGACGCCTTTTGTATCTGTCAACTCCTCCACGGACACCGTTATGTTGATGTGACTGCATTTGTAGATCGGAAGTGGCAACGGATACCGAGCGAGAGCGTTGACCATACTTTCTTTGTCCTCAGATGTATCGACACGAATCCTGTCCCGTCCTCTTATGCAGGTAATGTGATGAGGAGTATCAGATAAATTTACTCTTCCTGGGTATATTTTTTGTATCACTGATTTTGTATTTCCTCTCATTTCTGTATAGGTAAAGTGTACAGTGGACAGCCATGTTTGTAACGATTCCGCATTGGCGACCGGTAACACGCCTACGTAAGTAACCCCAACATTCATAACACTTACATCACATTCTTTTTCTTCATAAGATTTTATCATGAAGTGTTGCGAAATACTTATAGATTTGCTGAATGACAAAATATTTAATAGTATATTTCCACATCTTCTGATTGATAAAACGCTAGTTGTTGAATTAGTGTGCAGGTACCATTGGAAGAAGAGTCTAAAGTTGGTGTAGTATATCTCATATGGTTTACACTGCTTATCCAAGCTGTCAGTGCAGCTTAAGTGGACACATTGTACCTACAAAGAGAAATTTGACAAAAAAATTATAGATGTCTAATCGTAGAAAAATTAAATGAAACATGTCTGAATAAAAGTACACATACAAGGGGGGCCTCCGTGGCCGAGTGATTAGCGTGTTCGAATTCGAGTCGAGGGGTCCGGGGTTCGATTCCCGCAGCGCCACTCCGCGGCTGGCCGTCCCTGTCTTTCGGATGAGACAGAAAAAACCGAGGTCCTGTGTCACAGTAGGTGTTGGCACTTTCTGCCCTACGGCCAGCAGTGCCGGGCACCGGCAAAATTTGTCGCCCTTCACCGGCACACGGTGACGTCTCCATATGAGTGAAATATTCTTGAGTGGGACATTAAACAACAATGCAACAACAACGCAACACATAGCCTACAAGGGGGAGAAAATGCTTTAATGACTGTGGTATATAAAGACCACCTGGTCATGACAATTGGTTTGATGTCCCCAACAGTAGCATTTTGAATATATCAACCTGTATATAAAGACCGATTTCCTATGAAGACCAGAATTAATGTGTTCACAAGGATTTTGTTGAGTACAATTTAAACTATGTTTTCTTTCTCAATGCATAAATTTTTATAAAATGATTTCAGCGTATCAAACAGATTTTCGTTTTGTCAATATTCTATTTTCGTATAAGAAAACAGGTTCACTTTTCTGTGTCGAAAGAAGAGACCTGAAAGTTTCTTTTACTTGGCGAATGACGTTTCTGGAAAACAACACTAAACCATGCGATAACATGTTTGGGAGCCCTGGAAACAAGGACGAATAATCATGGCAAACAATAAAATATATTAAATTTTGATTCAATCGCCTTCTGTGAATCTGTTCTTCTCACGGAAATTGTAACATAAACATGAAAGTACATGTACTTCTATAAATACGAGAGATGTTCCAAAAATAATGCTATTTGCCTTTGTTTTCCTCAACTACAGGTGTTTTCAACTTTTAAATTCCTCTGGCCTCCAAAGTACTCCCCAACTACTTAAATACAATGTACACCAGTTGAGTCGATGAATCCAGTTTTGAAAGCAGAATTCATACTCTTCAACGAGAACACCCATTAGGTACATATAAACAACAGAAATTTCTCGACTTTTGTCGTTTTCAAGACAGTTTGAAGTTGAGTTTTGGAAACAGAAAATAGTCACAGAGAGCCAGGTATGATGAAAATGGAGAGTGTGGAAAGACAGAAACGCTTCAGACTCAAAACATTCGGTCACAAGACGTGCCTTATGAGCGGGGAATTATCATGTACAGTAAAACGTCGATAAGTTGAATTTCAAGGGACCCTTTGAAAAAGTTCGAGACTTGGGGACTTCGATTCATAAATGTATTAAATTTCTTGATTTTATCATTATGATTTCTCCAGTGGCATACAATGACACCCCTATCCCACATTTACGCATTAAAATGAATACGAGACTTTATTTTCAGACACTAAGTATGTAGGCTAGCCGGTCGGCGACGCAGTAATTAGCGAAATACGTATGGAAATGCCTATGTTCAGTTGTTGTTTCGTCATGTCAGTCATGTTTTCGTTGTTTTTGTTGCTAACGGATCAAAATATTACTCGAGACAATGGGAAGTTCGATTCATACAGCTTCGAATCATGAGTAGCATTTAAATAGGATTATAAATAGGATTATATAAGGAAATAACTCGGAACTTTGAGAAAAGTTCGACTGAGCGAGGAATTCGAGTCATTGTAGTTCTACTCATCGGAGTTTTACTGATGTACATATACCTTTGACACAGCGAGTAATTCCCCGGTTGTACATCGACTGGATTCATTTTCTAGTCGAAAACGTCCAAATGAAATTAATATTGAGTTCATCCGTGGGTTCCAATCGAAAATATAATCTGTCATGTCCTGATTTATTCCCTCTATGCACACATGTTTGCACCTGTATGGATCCAAGCCTATGCGACAACGTTTGATTACATCCTCTGCTATGCAATGCCGATTACGATAAACCTCTGCTGCGTAAATAACAGGCTCTTGGTAATTTCTACATCGATCGTCTTCAAAGTTGTTGAAGTTTTTTAAGGTTTCAGTTTTAATGCACACCCTGGGTTTTACGGAGTTACCTGGCACTGGCACTAATACCGATAAATTACTCAATGTCTGTAACATAACCTGAAGATTCTGTATTGATAAGAAAGATTTATCCGCTAAAAATGTCGTCAGATCCCAGGGCAACGCGTCCTCTACATCGTTACAAAGCCCACAAAATATATTCATAAAAGACAAACCATTTTCACTTGTCACGGGAACAATCTGGAGAGGGTCAATAGTGCTTACTACTCTAGAACATTTGCCTGCTAATGCACTGGCTGAATATTTCTCCAAACAAGTTTTCACCATTGCAAAGCCATAGGGCTTCCTGATGGACATGTCATAGGTGGCAAACAATTCACATGTGACTTCACTTTGAAATTTCAATAATTTTGCTGGCGTCCTAGACACGTACTCTGAACAACAATCCTTGTAAGCAGGACATAGTGAATCGCAGTAACACGCTGGAATCTTCTTTGGTTCACACAGCCCTCGACACAAAATCTCTTCCGATCGTTTTTCCCTCGAGGACGATTGAACGACATCTTTATATTTCAAAAAGCGTGTGTCGTCTGGGCCTCTCTCGGATTTGTCAGGTGAAATATTTGCCCTGTTCCAGTCGAAAGTTAAAATAGTGACGAACCAAAATCTAAATAACGGTAAAATCATTTTGTGGAGTTCATTCGTTCATTACATTAGAATACGTTATAGTATTTAAAGAGTCACAAAGTAGTTAATTCATAAACGGATTGTTTAGATTTAAAACAAATCATATCACGAATCGCCCTTCGTGTGTAATGTCTATGTTGACTGCTGTCTAGTTAAAAACCGAGGTATAAATTTGAACCCTCCTGTATTTATCTTCTTCTTGATATCGTGTTACACTATCTAGGAAAATGGAATTACAAAATCGCATCATTGCAATTTTGTCCTTTTGGTATCGAATAACGTAATATGAGTAGAGAACTCATTACCTATAACTATATTCGCTAATAATTCCTGTCTTTCTATCACATGTATATATAACAAACAGCTTCTAAAGGTTTTGGTCCTCCACATTTCTCAAAATATCTGTAAATATTACCTGATTTGATTATAATCAATTTTATTATTATTATTATTATTATTATTTTTATTATTTTTATTATTTTTATTATGATGATGATGATGATGATGATGATGATGATGATGATGATAATGATTATTATCATTATTATTAATATTGTTGTTGTTGTTGTTGTTGTGGTTGTTGTTGTTATTATTATTATTTTTATTACATTTTCAGACAAAGGCATCTACAAACATGAAAGACATCTCTCATACCTTTCATACACCAGTTCATACTACATATATGTAAATCAATGCAATGACATTATATTTCCATTGCAACTGCATATATCACACACATTTGAAATAAAAAAGCAACCATTCATTATCTAGAATAGTAGTGAAATTTCTCCATTTCTTTTCAAACAAGAATAAATTCAAATTTTTCCTACAAATGTATTGATCAGGTTTTTTTACATAGCATTATATGTACTGTATACTCCAACAAGAGTTGGTAAACACTTCTTTATTTTTTTTTCTGAACAAATATCTTTTCACTAAGCAAATAACAAGATTTAGAGTTCTATTTTTACCACCACGTTTTCCAAAAGAATATAAAAAAATTATAATCACTTACTGTGTCATTTAGATTGTTAATCCAATCAAAAACATTCCACAATTCAGAGGTAACTGGAATTGCATAAACTTATTGTTTCTTGATGACTATTGCAAAAAGTGCATGTATTTGAAATTAGTATACCAATATACCAGTTCTGTACACACTTTCGTAATATTAATACTTTCTGATACTATCCCATAAAATGTTGTAAACGCAGGTCTAAAATTAAATTTTTCACAAAAGTTGTCAAAATCTACAATTTTTCCATCAGGGCTAAAAAAGTCATGAATATATAAAATTCCTTTTCAACACTCCCTGTAAAAATAAGGTTCTCTTTCAGCTTTGGTTTTTTTTTCATTAAACCTCACATTGTGAAAAATAATAGGATCATCAACATCAATAATGCTTCTAAGTTCATAAAAAGAATTATAAACATCCTGCCAGAAAAGATTCACAGTATTTTCTGTAATATGTTTAAACAGATAGTTTCCTAAAATCTTGCATGATTTTAAGTTATTTGGAAGAGTATCTATTAAAAGTTTAAACCACGAGACGTTTTCATCACACTTCAAAATTCCACATAGCCATGTAACTTTAAGACTCTTAGTGAAAGAACTTAAACAAATCATTCGCATCCCCCATCTGAAAAGTCCTGAATTAATGTTTTCCTATAAATTCTATCATTTTTCCCAATCCAAATAAAGTTAAAAAAGATTTTCTTTATCCCTTTCATGGTTTGTGATGGATTTGGCAAAGATATGATGATGATTTGACGTGATTTAACGTGCGGCGTGACTTCTTAAAGCCCTTGCCACACGCCAGGACTACACGGGTAGCCCTGGAGCGGCTCCTTGTGTTTAACGTGCAACCAAGATGGAGTTTGTTACACGAGGCTGTGGCATCAGGTGGCATAAGCCAGGTTCCGGCGGCTGCTCTTCTTCCTGGGTCGGTCGGCCCTCGGCTCCCGGATAGGATGGACCTTCTTGTAGACTCCTGCCGGGCTCAACGGTGGTATAGTGGCCACAGGCTTAAGGCAGAGATATAAACAAATGTGTTAATTTTGGTATTAGAATAGGTTATTTTGCCAGCAGTACTTAGTAAACGTCTATTCCAGGAAACGATAAGCTTCTTTATTTCACTGATTTTTTAGTTAAAATTAAGTTCAATGATATAAACTTAAGTCAATGAGGGCTTAATTCCAATAAAAATAAATGGCTCATGTGTCCATGTTAAGAGATATTCTGTTGCTGTATCATCAGCATATCGCAAAATTTTATATGCCCGATTCATAATATTGATTCCTTTCATATTCTGATTTTTTCCTAATAAGGGTCCCCGTTATTTCAACACAGAAAAGAAAAATGTATGGGGAGACGGTATCCCCTTGCCTACAGCAGTGCCCTATTTCTTAATAGATTATTTTTAATGTTACACCGGCGAGAAAAACTAGGTGTAACTGCGTCAAAATCACATAAATGAGTTAATCCTAGTTTTTCTCAGTTAATCCTAGTTTTTCTCCAGTTAATGTGGGTTACGCGAAAAACTAAGATTAACTGGAGAAAAAGTAGGTTTACCTCGTAACCCACATAAACTGCAGAAAAACTAGGATTAACTGGAGAAAAAGTAGGTTTAACTCGTAACCCACATTAACTGCAGAAAAACTAGGATTAACTGAGAAAATCTCTTAACTCATTAATATGATTTTGGCGTGCCATACAGCTGCCACCTGTATTGTGCACATTGGATTGTCGAGGCCAAGGTTCGAATATGGCTCTTCCTCAAAAAGGGAATCGCTCAAACCCTTAAGCCTGTGAGCCGGTTTGTTATCGTCAAATATAATTACATGTAAAATTACACAACTTGTAATTGAATTAACTTAAAGAATTCAAAAGCATAAAAAGCAAAGATCAATTCCATAATTTCAAAAGCAGAGAAAGAGAGGGAGAAATTAAATCAAGACTGAGTATGACATGTAAACTTACTTAATTTGTATCTGGCTTTACTTCAAGAATTGTACAAGCAGAAAAAAATAGCAAGGATCAAATACAAAAAAAAATCAAGACAGAATCTGTCATAGTGAAATAGAACATTAACATCTTGCTATATGCTTAACGGAAAAGAGAGATTGATAGGCCAAAAAGTTCAGAGTCACTGATAGCTTGTACCTCAGAATATCATTCAATTATATAAGTAATAAAAAAAGATTGAATTTGAATTTTTATAAAATCTTAAAACTGAAACCTATGCTTGGTTGTTTGTACTGTTGTTTTACCGTTAATTTACCGAAATTTACGCGAATATTGAGACGTTTCCGTCGTCCTATATTCCTTATTCATAAACAGTAAGGATATTTTAAAAAGTGTGCACGGAAACTCAGTTTTGAAGGCCTCATCTTAAGGATAGGAAAAACCATCCGAGTTCACAGCGCGGATTTAAACCCACAACCGCACAATTAGTAGATGAGTCTGCTCACCACAAGGCCGCGGTGATTCTCTAAACCTATGCATGAACTAGTCAGGCTCAAACTGGAATCATCCACAAGCGAGTTCTTAACCTCCGGCACCACACAATATGAAAGCAAGGCTGCCTGTAAAAATATCCAAATTTTGAAAACCAATGGACACCAAATTTATGAAATTCAGATGCCTTTGACCAGTGCTTCTAAAATAGTTTCACTGCGTTGATCCGATTCATAGAGCAATGAACTTTCAGTTGTTGAAAATCCTCCATACAAAAGAATAATATTTTTAGATTATTGATTGAAATGACTTTTGAGGTACCGGGTGGCAACTGTTTTAGAAATTAAATTGCACGGCCGGCCGCGAGACATTGATTAAGTACACCCCGTCCATTTAAGAATTGATAGTCGTTATCTGTTGTGTGCACTTTAAACACTGGTAAAGTAACTTTACTTTACAGTAAAACTGTAAGTGTAAACTTTACATCCACTGTCTGTTTGTTTCATGAAATCGTCTAAAATGTCAATTTCCAGTTAAGTTTGCATCCTTGGCTTCATACTCTCGGTCAACTCGGCAGACTCATGGAGTTGACAATTCATGTTCAGGCCATTAGAATTGGCTTTCCTCCATCATTTAATGGTTGATAATGACTAAATTTCTGCATTATCTTACAAATGAAAAAAATTCACAGTATCTCAATACAATTTGTATCTTGTAGATTTTTCTAACTCGTATTTCGAATTTCCGTGTTCCTTCATAGATTTAGTGTTTCATGTAGGCGTGACATCTATAATAATTTAAAAATTGGTCTGACCTCACGAGTCAACAATGAGAAGGCTTTAAAGAATACCGAAAGCAGAAATGCATAACTATATAAATATATAGTAACACATTGTAAAT
>JACSZP010060133.1:0-12430 GCA_016161895.1 Pinna nobilis | reverse complement strand
CATCAATGAACAGCCTACTGGTTATTTTACTTAAAAGCTGGTAGATCCAGCATCCATCATCAATCTAGATGGTAGATGATAAATAAAGGACAATGACTGGCTGCAAATTAAAGAAAATACAATGCTTTTTTATTTTCAACATTATGATAAAGTGTACAGTGTCAACAAAGTTGATCTGAATCATATCTTGTACATGTATGTATACAAGGAGATGGTACACAGCCATTGGAAGTAGCTGTAATCAGAAAATATCTACATGTACATTGTTTATACATACAATTGTATAAAATTNNAACCCGTAAATAGGTTACCATCACCAATCCTTAATTCCCTCCCTGTACAATGTACACTGGAACAAGAATACTTTCAATTCAAAGGAAAGCAACTCTTATTTCTTATTGAACATTTCCATGTACCAATATTTACTATGTCAAATATTGACAGATATTTTCTTTATATTTTATCTTTTGTTATTCTCCTTGATGAGATGCAATTTAAACTGACTATACAAAAAAAAACTTGATTTCTCAGTTACCCACTTGCTTGCATTTCAAATGTGTATGCTCATCAAACATTATAGTGTTCTTCTCAGAAGTTATGCATATACCGTAGCATGTACATGTATGAGCCCTTGTTGGGGTCAAAATTGGGTATGCATACTTTTACATGCAAGTTATGCTACATATTAGCTTATGGTGGACTAGCCTGAGAATTTTTTTCTTTTTTAATTTCCATCCCTGATAAACAGTTTGTCATTCAAAATATACAACATTCATCCCAATGTCTTTGCTTTCCACAATACCACAATATATTGAATAGACAATTTTATTACCAGAGCTTTTTCTCACTTTTGGGGAACATGATCCATGGCGCTGGCATTGGGAATTTTGTTTCATTTAGCTTTACAATTGCGAATTATTTCAAATATCAATATGAGCAACTAAGTAGCTCCCAAGAACCTCTTGACTGAACAAAAAAAAACAAAACAACAACAACAAAACGAAAACGGAGAATGACGAAGACGAATCATGTATTACGCCGTGGTTTCTTTCTTCTAATAGATCAGGGATTTAATCAGGTGAAATTTTAGAATTTCACTCTTTGTAGCAAACTGACTGAATCTTTGATTTATTCATACACGTAATAAGGAAATTTTAGGCTCAAAATTGGGAAAAAAATATAAGTTTTCAGCCCTGATTACAATCCATAAACATCAACCCTAAGGATGAACAATGTAGATGTATTTAACATTAATACATGTATTTATAACATATAAGCACATGTTTATAAAAGACATTTAAAAAAGATAAAAACTAGAGTATTACTGTTTATATCCTCACATACTTCCATGATCATCTATAAATTATAAATTATTTATATGAATAAATTATATCATATTTAACAATTATAAAACATATAACACTGCTTCAGGGCTCACCCTTGACTCAGAAAAGTGTTAGCCAAATAAATAGCCAATTGAGATTTTTCTTATCCAATTGAATTTCTTTTTTAGCCAATTGATGTTTTATTTAGCCAACTATTAAAAGAAAATATATTGATAGGCCTACTTGTATATGAAATATTTCTTGTATCCCAATGTAGTATTCTTAAATTATATAACATCACCTGACACCATATAACAGAGATCCTTTTATAGGTTGTGACCAAACATCTTTTAGCCAGAAAAATTAGCCAATATTGAAATTATTTAGCCAATTTTGAAAAATATCAGTCAATGGCTAAATTGGCTACCTACAGGGTTAGCCCTGTGCTTTATGTCAAATTAAGGGGCCTTAAGGAAACTCTCAATTTATCTGAAACTTGTCAGTTTCCGTGCAGTATCGTTCAGTTTTCACAAACATGTCTTTTACAACTAGCTGTTCAAATATACCAATCTTGCCACCAAATTGAAAAATTTTACCTATATCTGACAAAATATCAGGCTGCATTTAAGTTTTGTATTAAGCAATTCAATTGCTGCTGTAGAAATGTTAAAGAATGGATTTTTGAAATTCAGGCTATTATTTAACAATGGGATGGATAATAAAACAATCAAGTGGTGTGTTCATTGTGCACAACTACAAAGTATGCAGTTGAATGTACATGTAGGTCTAAGGGATAAACAGGAGTACATGTATACATATACAGGGATAGAATTTAAGATTTCCATCTTACTGGCCAGCTGGGTCAATGGATTTTAAAATCCACTGGCCCAACAATTACCTGTATTTCACTGGCCCACACAAAGAGAAGTGGTACCTATTGTACTTTTTTTAAGTTGCTATCCCGATCAAATTTTCACTGGCCTCTGGCCACCAGGTCAATGTTAATTTCCAACCCTGATATATCTGAACTAAGTGCTAGCTCCAAAGTCTGACAATATACTTTTCAAACTGATAGATTGTATGAGTCAAAATGTCTAACAGGAGGTTTTCAAGTCAACAGCTCTGAAATTACTGAAAAAGAATACTCATTATTCGAAGTTTCATACTTACTCAAAAACACTTCATAACAAATAATTTGTTAATAAAAATAAAATAATGAAATAGAAATAAAATAAGTGATTACCTTGGCCTACAAACAATGAATGGCATCGTATCAAGAATAAAAATTGTTTAATGATTTAAAATTAACCTGCATCTTCGCACTGTTGTGTCAAAACTATCAAATTATCCTTCTAGATATTGCTGTGAATCAATGCAATAATAAAATGAAACCATTAGCACCACTTGAATCATATCCCCTATCTACAGTACATTGACTGATTGATGCTGGCGCTGCCACCATGGCATTGGCAAGCGGTCCTGTGTTCAATGATTTTCTACAATTTCTGATATTGATACTAAAATCTGAAGTTATTAAGTACAGGTGTATCAAAAAGTACACAGAAAACTATATCCTCCAGGGGTTCAAACACAATTCAAACGGGCTTTTAACAAATCTAAGAAAATCTATTCGCTGTATCTGAAAAACAAGCACAGACATGCGAAATATGTTGGAATAGATAGAACTATTTACCTTTCCTGCGACTCCTTGGACAGTATTTAGATTTAAACAAAATGGAGTTGTTATCTGAGGCGAAGCATGCTCTCTATCAAATGCCGGTGGAAGAAAGGTATGTTTAGAAAAAAATTCCCTCCACTGTTTACCGCTGGCGACGTCCGCCATGATGTAAACATTCAAAGCTACTTCCGGTATCCAGTCAGGGTATTGTAGTATATAAAACCGGTAACGTACCAGGGTGTAATACAAGATATCCGAAATAATGAACGATTTGGTTTGCTATAAAATAAATTATCTCAATCTAAAATTGAGAAATATTGAAGCAAACACCTTATCTAAATAGCTATCTGGTTCAAATAACTAACTGAAATTGAGATGGAATATTATTTCTTCAATCGGGTACGAGATGCATTAATTTTGTTATACTTCTTAGTCCAGAACCAGTCTTGGGACTGGTTCCCCATGATGCTGAAATCTGAATCTGCATGGAACTGGCATAAGTGAGTCGAAGAAAATGAGAAGGAGTAATTTCTATTGAAACGTCGAGGTCATACTTTGACCTCGACGTTTCAATAGAAATTAGAGAAGGAGATGCCCCAAGCTCTCTCTCTCTCTCTCTCTCTCTCTCTCTCTCTCTCTCTCTCCTGTATATGATTTGATTTTGCTTCTATGCTTAAGTTGTAGATATAAGTCAATAACAAGTAAAGCCTCATTACGCCGGTGTTACCCTTGCAGCTTGGGTATGTCAGACAGGATATGGGGACCTGATTAATTTTTCTTCCACTTCTTGGTTCATTTTACTATTTCAGTTTCAGGATAGTAACATTTGACTTCCCAAGGTGCAGGAATGTCTTTAACAATGGACATCTTATGTTTTCATTAATACTCTTTGAAGAGCGCCTCCATGAATTAAATCAAATGCAGTGTTTTTCAAGACTTACTCATATTTTACAGGGGCCTGTACCTTTTCAATTGGGAAAATTTCTCGGCATTTTTACAAATTGGGAAATTTTTCAAAAAGTAAAAAAATTACAACAATCTATCTTATTTCAGTTTGAATTCAAGATCTATTGACTCTGTATCAAATAAAAGTGGAATTTATCTTTTCTTCTGCCCCTTGAAAATGTCCACTAAGGCATCAAGTTCATCATCTCCAAGCTTCTTGTAAAATTTCCACCTGGTTTTTCAATGGGGTTTTCAACTGAAGTCGTACTGCTGGTATCCAACTTTGGTGTTATAGTACTGTTACTCTACTCTCTAAAGATGGTTCTTGTATTGCACATTCTGTAGTTTCTGTATAAGGCCTCTCATTGACCGCTGCTTCATCATGTGTTGCCTTTTCAAAGAATTCAGTAACCTTTAGCAACCCTTTGCTATCCCTTTTCGTAATTTTTCTAATGCAATACTTTGAGTTGTGCGATATTTTGTATCACATACTCAATCTTTCAAGCACTTGACACGTACATATATGATAGACCATATGTTAAAACGCTCAATCGACACTGAATGTACAGGTGCGTTTGATTAGACAATAGTATTAATGGGTGTACAGCGTGTGTAAATCTTAAATGCACACCAGAAATAATGTGAATGAACACACCTAATCTTACGCCGATATACGATATATTTGTATGATATTTTCAAGGTACAAAATGTATATTCCTACAACTGTTTTTAACCTTTGCGTTTAATTTCTTTACATTTCCCTTTGGGAAAATACGAACAGAAATTTGGGAAAATACAGCAATTTTTGACTAGGGGAAGGGGCCGAATTTCGGCCCCAAATCGACCAAAAAAAAAATCACTGAAATGTAACCTTCACCCAACTTGGTACCTAGCTCATGATTAATATTGGAAGTGGAATATAGCTTAAAGAACAGAGATTTTTACATCAGGTACATTTAGTTTTAGTAAATTTATCTGTACAATGTACATGTAAATAAATTGGTTACATGTGTATGTGTTGTTTTTTGTTGTTGTTTTTTTTATATGCATGTTGACATAAATCCACTATTCTTTGTTTGATTACATTTTACAGATTGAACTGATGCTAAAGTCAGTATAGGGGAAAACTAAGCAGTTACATACACGTGTACATGTATAAGCATCTTAATCCCCAATGGAGAAGAAAGAAAAAGTTGGCAAGATGCCAGAGCATTCCCCATCACCAACTCCAGAGAGAGCTATTTATGGTTTTGTGATGTATCTTGGTGCATACATCATATTTGGTGAGTGACATGTAGAGCTGTTAATTATCATTTTTTTTTCTGTATGGCCTGAAAACCTGACGGTGACGACATCAATTCATTTAAGCTTCATGGCCGTAACACCCAACCTCATTCCTCCTCAAGAACTTTGCATGGTAGTACATTGGTATGCTACTAATTCAGGTAAAGTGGACAAGCTACATTGTAATATTCCTTAATAAAAATTTTCAGCTGCTTAAAAAAAAAAAAAATTGAGCTGTATTAAGACGTGTGTTTGGGCGGCATTCACAGTATTTATCATGTGTTTGTCTCACTGTGGAGATGTTATGCCTGTATATACTACATAAACAAACTCTGCTTTATCAGCATGTCCAATAAGAATTAATATACTACGGTACTGAATTGATTTCTTTTGAATATTATGATATAATCGCTACAATATGAAAAATTCTCTATTTGTTATGCCATTTCGAGATGTTTTATGTTGTTGGTGCATTGTGCATTTTTTCGTAGTGTACCACTCAGGAATCTGTTACTTTTATAGAGACGTCGATCACCATGTGCCAGTGAAGTGCTTTAATTTGGCATTTGCTCGTTGCCTCCATTCATTGAGTAAGTTAGGGTTCTTTAATCCTTTCAACACCACACTTCGTAATGGATTGGTCTAAAACAATGGAAAAGAACCATACCATTTTGATACTTGGGGATGAAAGGGTTAACATGTTTTAAGTTGGACCTCAGCATACATGTATACTGTCCTATCTGAAAGACAGGAAAAGCCAGCTGCTTCTGCTGAGCGGATTTGTACCCATGGCCTCAGGGTCAGGGGTCAAAACTGTGGAGTTATCACAGCTTAGGCATTAAAGTATTGCACTTAATTACATGTACAGTGGAGTTGGTGTATAGGGAAGTCAAAGGGGATTTATTTTTGACTTTGTTGTAGGCATCCTTCGTTTCGAGCATCAGAATTTACTACATATATAAATAAATAGTAATTCATTTCGGGGATTTATTCCTCATCGTTATAGCACTAAATTTGCTTTAAGCCGATTCGTTATAAACCGACTCTGCTGTACATGTAAGTTGCCTGTGAAAAGGCAGCTTTGGTGATGTCTTTAATGTGCAAAAGTTTCTATTGGAAGACCAGTGGTAATTTTTATCGTTATTATCTTTTAAAAAGATTTTTCCTGTAGTACATACATAATGTAATTTGTTACAGCTTAGTGATAAATAGTATTGCTGCCCTGTATCCAAAGAGTTTGGTTTGTCTATTAACTAGACAGACTTACTATCTTTTACAATGTATTCCAATTCATCGGTTGCTTAAATTTGAAGTTGGCCTGTCTTAAGCATATACAGTTTCTGCTGTTTAAAGAAAGTAATCTACACAGTGTATGTTGTAAATTTGAAATTGGTCTTTTTGTAATTAAGATAGAGTTGCTGCCCTTTACTCTTAGTGATATATGTTGTAGATTTTAAGTTGGTCTTTCTGTAGGGTAGATAGAGCTGCTGCCCTTTACTCTTAGTGATATATGTTGTAGATTTTAAGTTGGTCTTTCTGTAGGGTAGATAGAGTTGCTGCCCTTTACTCTTAGTGATATATGTTGTAGATTTGAAATTGGTCTTTCTGTATGGTAGGTAGAGTTGCCTTCTTTTACATCCAGTGTTCTTTGTTAAAAAATTAAAGGTGGTCCCTTCATAGGATAGATAGAGTTTCTGCCCTTTACTCTCAATAATTTGTGTTGGGAATTTGAAGTTGGACTTTTTATAGAGTAGAGAGAGTTGTTGCCCTTTACTCTAAGTGTTCTTTGTTGTGAGTTTGAAGTTGGACTTTCCATAGAGTAGATAGAGTTGTTGCCCTTTACTCTCAGTGTTCTTTGTTGTGAGTTTGAAGTTGCACTTTCTATAGAGTAGATGGAGTTGTTGCCCTTTACTCTCAGTGTTCTTTGTTGTGAGTTTGAAGTTGCACTTTCTATAGAGTAGATAGAGTTGTTGTCCTTTACTCTCAGTGTTCTTTGTTGTGAGTTTGAAGTTGCACTTTCTATAGAGTAGATAGAGTTGTTGCCCTTTACTCTCATTGATCTATGCTGTAACTTTAAAGTTGGACTTTTTGTAGTGTAGAGTTGCTGTAAATTTGAACCAGGACTCTGTGGAGGTTAGATGGAGTTGCTACATTTTACTCTTAGTAATCTATGTTGTTTATTTGAATTTGTTTTTTTTCTGTATGGTAGAAAGGGTTGCCTTCTCTACACTCAATGATCCATGTTCTAAATTTGAAGTTGGTCTAAATGCATAGAAAACAGAGTTACTGCCATTTACTCCCATGTAGTGATCTATGTTCTTTATTTACATTTGTTCTGACCTTTGGTTAAAAAGAGTTATTGCCCTCTGCTCTAAAGGTGATCTATGTTCTGAGTTTGATGTTGGTCTGTCAACAGAAGTAGAGACTTGCTTCCTTTTATTCTAAGTGATCTAAATTTTAAGATGATCTGTAGGGCATACATGTATAGAGTTGTTGTTGCCCTTTACTCTAAATAACATGTGTTCTTAAGTTGAAGTTGGTCAGTGTGTAGGATAGAGGAGCTGCTGTGGCTCAGTGTTTAGCATGTTCACCTTCTGATAGTGAGGTCATGGGTTCAAATCTGTGCCACACTGTGGTTGACTGTCCCTGTCCTTCAGATGAGACAGTAAATTATCAAGGTCCTGTGTCACAGTAGGTGTTGACATCTTAAAGAACCCACACTGCTCTAAGGCCATAATTGGTAAATATAGGACAACTTTCTTGCCTCACTGGCATACATGATGTCTCCATATGAGTGGAAGAGTCTTCAGTGGGACGTTGAATAGCAATACAACCAACTAATTGCAGGATAGATAGAGTTGTTGCCAACTATGTGATCTGTACTCTAAATTTGAAGTTGGGCAGTCTAAAAATTCTCTTAACTGAAAGTTACAAACAAGAAAAAAAACTAAGGCAGGTGTTATTGTTGTCGATTGTTGTACATACATACTTGAATCAAGAAGAAATGTTTATCCTTTTAAGATTTACCGGTAATTGTAATAAGCCGTTCATAAATTTCTTGTCTTATTCCGTATAAAAATTCATTTTAATGAAACACAGTAGAGAAGCACAGAACATTTAAAATATTTCCATTGTATGGCCCCTACTGCAAGTATAAAGGAGTTAAATACATTGAACACTACATATGTATTTTCTGGTAAGATTTTAATTTCAGTTAGGGAGAAGCAGTCAAGTTTACCAATTCCATACAAATGTTTAGGTTCAGATTTCTTTGTGACTCGATCTGCGTTCAGATCTGTCTTGCGTTAAATCTGTAATCCATTTGACCTGACATTTAAGGTGAAATTGACAAATGGTTGCTTAGTATTACATCGATTTATAATTATTGACAAATATTACCAAGCTGATTACTGTAGTATAATAATAATTATTGCTCATTAAAGCTGCGAAGTGTAGGCTAAACATAAATTAATTCTGAGCTGGAACTGAGAGCCGTCTTACATGTTACAGCAAATAATTGTTCTTATAACATTTTTAGGTCATATTTAAGTGCATAACAAAGAGGGAAAAACAATAGTTCATTACGTATATGTATGCAGTTAACAATATGTCAATAATTTTTTCATGTTTAAGTTTTTGGCAAGTTGGTACATACTAGCTAGGTTAACAAGCAGCTTTCATCATCTGTTATACATGTACATATACTTACATCAAGGATTCATTTGAAATGTTGGCATTCACCATTAGACGTATTCCTGTAAACTTTAGTAACTTAATAATAAAAGCATCTTAAATAAGCTTCTCAGTAACTGTAGAGCCACATAAAACTTTATTGATTCAAATGTCAAATTTAGAGTTCATTCTGTATATCATTTACAGTCCTTATTTATAGATATGCCATGGCCATGAGTGTTTTGTTCCACAAACTGTATATAGGGAAATCCCCCCCCCCCACTTTATTTTCGCTCCTTTATCCTCATCTTCAGCAGGGGATTCAAAATTAGGCTAATTCAATACAGTTAAATCATTACTTTAACTGCCCAGCCCCTAAAGCTAGCTGATGGACTAGACAATTACATTTGTTATCTGCCTATAGGTCTATCCATGACTGTTACAATTTGAAACAATTTCTCACGATGTCATTTTTTGATGTGAAGCAAAAGAAAAAAAAAACTGTATTATATATAACTCAAAACTCAGCTATTAGATACTGTATACAGTCCACTCTCGATTTACTGCCACCTGATTAACTGCCATATTCGCGTACCGCCATAAATTTCTGAGGAACAGATTTCCAACTATTAATTACTCCTGTTAAACCGCCATATTCGCATACCGCCATCTGCCACTGTATTTTCAAACCAAATGTTAAAAAACCCATTGAGTTTCACCCGATAGTATCGCCATTGAACAGAGATAGATCGGACTTGTTACGAAACTGGCTGATCGTTTGAGATACAGATTTACTTTTTTCTTTACTTCTGATAACTAATACATTGTACATATACCGTAATATTTATGAAGTTTTCCCAGAATTCGAGTCAACTAACAAGTGAAATAAAAAAGCTGTAACCAAATCACGTTAATTTTCAGCCGATATCTTTAGTGAGTGCAAACTCGACTTATCGCCATATTCGTTATAACGCCATATTTTGGAAAAACAAAAGAAGGCGGTATAACGAGAGTAGACTGTACATGTTAATGTTGTGAAGACAAGTACTTTCAATTTCATTTGTTCCCATTATGTACTTAACGTTAATCAGGAAAGAGCTCATTTGCTGTGTGTACCGTAAACAGTGACCTCCTTATGGACACAAGGAAACTGGTCTTTATAAGGAGGTGGTCTTTATACAGAGGTTGATTTATACACAACTGGTACTATTGGGAATACAGTTAAACTAATTTTTAGCGAGAATTTTATTTTCGCGTAATTACGCGTGAGCACTTACTCACCAAAATAAAGTTCTCACTAAAATATACAGACCTGATATCAACATGCATCAAACAACACAAACTTTTAACTTAAATGCACACTCGCGAAAACATAGTATCGCAAATAATTGCATGACCCTCGATTCGCTAAAATAAGTTTCCACGAAAATTCTGGATTTACAGTAACAAAAAATAAATTTAGTGACCAAATGGTCTCTATATACAGGAGGTCACTAAAACAGGTTTTACTGTTCAGGGAGTCACCCATTTTTCTGCTGCATAGTGGTGTCCGGAATGTGTGTTATACAGTGCAATTGGTTTTGCTAACAATTTAATAAGCACTGATATTGACAGTGAACATTGTAATTGATTTCACTTTCTTTCCTCCATTTCTGTTTAATCCATTTTTTAAATGGTTCCATAAAATAAACATCTGTTATTTTTAAAGAATAAACATGAAGGAGCAATATTTTGTATAAACATTATGGATAACAATTCCATTATAATTTTTTTTTTCATGTTTTAAATTATTGCACTTTCCGAAATGGCATTCACCTTTCCTTGACCTTGACCTCGACCTTTTGACTTGCAGATTCAGTTGCAGTTACAGTTGTTTATTTTTCTTTTCAGCTGTTTACCTGGTGTGGGCATATGTACCTATGGCCTGGTTAGAATCTATTGGGTTGACATACTGGCCACAAAAGTAAGATTTCATCATGTTTCCTAATAAGAATACATGTAGTGATGCTTATTTGTTTGCTTTTGCTTTATACCATACCTGTGTACTTAAGAATCTCTCAGTCATATGGTAGTGACCAGTTATTATTGGTGGAGAAGAGAACATGGTAACCAGTGATGGAGATAGCATCATTCTTAGTAGCCCTGGTTGCGATCGTATGCATCGGTACATGTATTTACACTCCTTGAGTCCTTTCCCCTTTTGCGTTAATGATATCTATGAACATATTTTTAGTCACTAAACTGGGGCCTCCATGGCCAAGTGGTTTGTTTGTTCGACTTCAAATCGAAGGGTACGGGTTCGAATCTTCCTGCTCTACGACCATAAGTGCTGAGCATAGGCAAAATGTGTCGCCTTCACCTGCACATGGTGATGTCTCCATATGAGTGAAAGATTCTTGAGTGGGACATTAAACAACAATACTACAACACTAGTTACTAAACTGAAGCTCTCCAGCTTGCATTTTTCGCAATATGCAATAATTTACACATACATCCTGGAAGAGACCCGACCAGCTTCTGAGAAATAGACTGGCAAAGTTTATGACATACACATAATCAACTCAGGTTCCAGCGATCCAGGCTCAAAACCTGCTCTGACTGGAGATGAGAGACTCGATGGTTTAAAGTGCACTACTCTTATCATTTGGCTACAAAGGCCCCATATGTAGTGAAAAAAAAACCGAAGATCAACCCTAATTCATACAGAAAATTAGTATTGTTCTAAAAGTTGACGACCATCATAGGGGTTTACTTGAATGACATCATAATGACCTCCCGGGGCATTTATCAATGCAGGTTGTTTAAGGCTCTATACATGCCCATGGACTATCTAAAGATTATGAAGGAAATGACACCTAAATATGTAATGACGCCATATATTGTTAATTACAGGTACTGGGCAATAGCAATACCTACCTTCCTGTGTGTCATATTTCTCAGCAGTTATGCTGTGTACATGGGTTTTGTATTAATCAACACACCTGCGCTAGACTCACTCAGCAATATCACAGGTAAGTTGTTAAATGTTTTACACATGCATGTGTGTGTACAATGTATTTCATTAACAGAATTGGTGGGTTGTATTGTAGTTTAACATCCTACTCAGAAATCTTTTATTTATGTGGAGATGTCACAGTGTGCCAATGAAGGATAGAAAAATTTAGCCTATGCTCGGCACTTGTGACCATGCATTGAGCAGGTTGGATTCTTTAACATGCCACTTGTCACACAAGACCTCAGTCTCTACTGTCTCTTCAGAAAGACAGTGACAGACAATGGCAGTATGGCACGGATTCGACTCAGGACCTCACGATCAAAAGTTAAACTGAACCATGAGGAACCCCCCCCCCCCCATAAACAGAGTGATGGTATCTATATAAGAACATGTATATTTATACTGTGATAAACAGTATAAACAGTGATGATATCAGCTCAAATGTATTATATATAGCTTTGAAGATGATTCATAGGACATTTGTCTGTCCCAATGTGTAATACTGGCTGTTTAATCATAATGTGTGTGTAT
>JACSZP010060099.1:0-10650 GCA_016161895.1 Pinna nobilis | reverse complement strand
GTCAGTTAATTACCCTCTCATTATCAACTGGCTACACGCAGGTAAAGATTTGTATTGTTTAGTGTACTTTGCTGTAAAAACAACATCGATCATTTCAACCTGTCAAAATTTTGTCCGGACTAACGAGTCATATTTACATTGGTTGTGCACATTCATTCCAATAATAGACCGTCCGGATCTGGAACGCGAATTTCCGGATTATCGAAGCATTTTAACACTGTGGCCGTTTGTTCCCGAATAAATCGTCCGGAGTAACGAAAATTCCGGACTAACGAGTTCCGGACTAACGAGACATCACTGTACATCACTAGACCAACGTAGTATCTGTAGTAACACATTAGCATGAAATTCAAAATCTAAACATTTGTAGGGCTGATTTTTGGAATCAAATTAAACAAAATTGTCAATGTGACAAGATTCACAAACAAAAATCCTAGAAGCTTATGAAGTTTCAGGCCATCTCAGTAAGATTAACCTCTCTGTAGTGCAAGTTTGATTTTAAATGCTCTTTTTCCTCACCAGCTCATGAGGCAAAAAATTTGAACATATGTAAAATAGCCCTTAATAAAATGACTTTAGATTGCTGCATGAGTACAAGGCCCAGGTAACTTTTCATTGAGGGAGTAAATAATTGTGCAATGTGTATTTCTCTTCCATTGATGCCCGCTTTTGTTCAAACCTTGAATGGTGGATAAATTGTGGCCTCAGAAGGGATATTTGCAAGTTAATCCAAATCATTAAAATCTACAATGTAGTAATTTGTGATATCAACACTGTAGAATTATTTTTTGGGGGCTTGTTTGTTGAGATCAAGATACCTAAAGGGCCTAGATTGAAGCACAATACATATTTTCAGAGATTATTGGGAATATAGTACTTATTTGTACTCCATATTGCCAAACCGACTATGATTATCTGACTTTCATATGACTAAATGTGAGCATAATATTTACATACAGTTGCTGCAGGTGTCAGCATTGTAATGAGGATAAGTGGTGATTTCCAGTAAATGTAATTACAGCTTGTTATGTACAACATCTGCAATTACCAATATTTACTTCTCTTCCCCTTATCTCATTATCACCTTTGACTTAAGTGTTAATTCTCTCACACCTATTTTACTATGAAGTTATAATCAAGCGGATTTTTGACAACATTTATTTCTAATGAATTTGATTAAGTTGTCTTTCATCTTTGGATAATCATAGTTTTGTCTCTCACTATAAATATATTTCATCACGTTTTGTAAAATGGAAATAATTGTTATATAATGTAACTGACGTAGAATGAATGAATTATCTATGTAGTTATCGTTAACAACATGATTGCTGCACCAGGATAAATGACTGGGTCTTTTGAGTAGTCATGCTGCATGTTAAGTGATCATGTATATCTGTTCCTGACTATTAATGATTACTCTGAAGTCACATGGACAAAATGTTAAACTTTATGACAATTTGCTTTTAATATTTAACTTACATGGGTATATGTTAAGTCTTGAAATGTTTAAACATTATATCTATGTGTGGATAGAAAGTCAGGCATCTGGCATAGAAGACATATTACAATGTAAGCTATAGAAGACATATTACAATGTAAGCTATAGAAGACATATTACAATGTAAGCTATAGAAGACATATGACAATGTAAGCTATAGAAGACATATTACAATGTAAGCTATAGAAGACATATTACAATGTAAGCTATAGAAGACATATTACAATGTAAGCTATAGAAGACATATTACAATGTAAGCTATAGAAGACATATTATTACAATGTAAGCTATTTAAAAGATGTGAATGTCACATTATACTTACATAATAAGAAAAGTTAGCCAAACAATAAAACTTATTATTATACATGTAGTAAGTACAGAATCTGTTATCTAAATCTAAATGTTGAATATTAATATATTGCATATTTTGTTGAAGATTAACACATTGTAATACCAAAATTGCATGTATATTGTATTGATACATGTAACAAATTTAATTCAATATCAAAATTTACATTTAATTAATATGAAGTCTACAGTGACATTCAGTTGGATGCATATCTACAAGTTGTCATACATTTTCTACTTGTATTTACTTTTTGTTTATATTCAGATTGTGCTTGCTATTGACATGTGTATTGAGTAGAAATAATTTCAGATGACATGATACTTTCAATATTTACACATACATGTATTGTTTGACTTTTTTCAGTGGTTCGAAGTTGGTCACATCTAGTGGTGACACTACAGTAAAAATCTGGGACTTCTCCAAAGCAGAATGTGTGCATACCTTCACTGATCATACTCATGCAGGTAGGATTATAAACAGTGTATTTATTGTTTAATATTTTCTTTTTTTCAGCTTACCTGCTCTGAGTGACATTTGAGCATTTGGTAATGCTAGCAGATAAAATGCAAATAAGGCATGGGTATTAAAAACAAGTTAGAATACCTTTTCTTATTACAGGGCTACCGTGGCCTAGTCATTGGCATGTTTGACTTCTGATCGAGACCTCCAGGATTCGAGCTCAAGTCAAGTTATGGCTGACTCTCCCTGTTTTTTGGATGTGACAGTAAACACTGAGGTCCCTCACCACAGTAGGTGTTGTCACGTTCCAGAACACTCCCTGCTTTACAGCAATAAGTCCTCACGGAGCATAGGCAAATTTTGTTGCCCTTCACTAGCACACGATAATGTCGCCATATAAGTGAAAGGTTCTTTGGTGGAACGTTAAACAACAATACAATCCTCTTAAAATAAAGAATTTCATTGTAATCCATTTTCAGGTAATGCTAAAATGGTGGATCATAACTGACAGGTTACCATACAGATCAAGATAAGATTGCAAATTATGATATAATGCACAATTAACATGAGGTGTTAATAAGAACAAATAGCAAGCCCTTAAACAATTGGGAATTTTAGCATAAATTTGGTGTTAGATTAGGAAAAAATATTTTACATGCATTACTTCCTATAAAATGCTGAAGCTCTTTTTAATTACATGCATTAATGATCTATCACAATGAAATGCTGGGAATTACAATACATAAGGCAGTAGGCCCCTAAATATCAATCAAACATTCAAAGTAATTTTTGGCCTTAAACCAACAACAACAACAAACATATACAGTCATGGGACATAAATATTCATCACTTATGGTATTTCCTTCTTTGTTTAAATAAAATCAACAATTTAAATTAAAAGTGCTTGTAAAATCCACAGATCATATAAGACTGATGAATATTTACTAATTTAAAGCAAGATCATTCCTTATTCATAAAATATATTTATTGAATTTTTGTGATTAGTTGCTTAAATGACACACTTTTTTCTCACAGATAAATTTTTTGTTCTCTCATTGTTCTTTTAAGTCTTATGAAACATAATAAAATTATCCTGTAAAAGTTTTATCCTCCTCAAAATCATTATTTTCTCAGAATTATCAAAGAATTTATCAAAATTCAAAAAGCTCAAAAGATATGAATTCTATTTCCTTCACACACAAAAAAAATAAAAAATAAAAAATTTTGCTCAAATTATGAGATTTATTGGGCATTTAACATTTGTTGGTTTTATATAAAACCAAGAAGAAAATAATGCAAGTGACGAATATTTATGTCCCATGACTGTAGATCCTTCTGTACAGTAGATCTAGGCTTATTCTGTTTTGGGAATGGGGTCGAAAATCAACACAAACTTCACATACAAGTTTTATAATGCTTCCTCATTGCCATCTTCTGTTTTGAAATCATCTGCAACATCACTTGTTTTGAAAGATTTTAAGAGTCACCGACTCTCTCATTAGCTTTATATCAGCCATTTGAGTGGCCTCGGTTACAAATGAATTCTCGCCGTAAAAGCTTACGTTTTCGGTACCTATACTTATATCAGGAATAGGTGTTTTTCATACATCAATATCATTTGAGTGAATATTACTTCCACTGAATTTTATTTAAGAATGATGTCAAGCAAAATGTAAACAAAAATCCTTTAGTTCATATTTTAAACGCGATACCAAATTCACACACACGACATAAACTGAGTTCGAGGTCACCTGAACTGGTTTCGTCGAAGTCTGTTTTTGATATAGATCATGAGTGTGACTTTCATTTCAGACATTCAACCTGAGAGTTGCTGTGATTCGACAGGAGTCAGCTTTGACTCATTTTTTAATGCAATATTTTGAAATTATTGAAAGACAAAAGACTGATTATTCCCGGTAACTTTCCAAGATAACTTTGTATTCAACTGTGCAAACGGAAAATCTGTTTCATGATTTTTTAAATGCCGTAACCTCCACGTAACCTGAACGATCAATGGCGATTTATTTTGTGCCCTGCAATCACAATAAAACTCTGTCTAATAGTCCTTTGATGTGTCCGACCTTCCCTCCCACCATCCAAGATGCTCACTATTGCTAGCAGTAGTAATTTCTTTAAATAGCTCTAACTACTGTGGTATAAGTCATGATGAAGATGAAAATGAACTTTGAACTTCGGGGTGTCAAACATATGCAAATTATCCACTGGATATACCCCGAAAGAGTTATAATCTTGTCAGAAACCAGAAACTCAATCACAGTGATTAACTTTATCTTATATGTCCTTAAAAAAAACACTTCAGAATTGTACAACAACTTCTGCCAATCCTAGGTTTGCCAGGTGAGCAATTCAGGCTCCCTAGAGTCTTCTGTCTTCTGATTGAGGTGGTCAAATTTATGCTTATGTTTACAATCCTTCTTTTGTAGTTTGGGGATGCACATGGCACACTTTTGGAGATTTTGTGGCCTCCTGCTCTATGGACAATACCTGTAAGGTTTGGGATTTGAATAGCTTGCGCTGTAGATACACCCTACGTGGACATGCTGATAGTGTCAACAGCATTGAATTTCTGCCTTACTCTAACACACTTCTTACATGCTCTGCTGATAAAACAATGTCATTATGGGATGCAAGAACAGTAAGTAATTCTCATATAAATGTAAACAGACACTGTTTGTTCTATTGAAAGTTCTACATCATTATATTATATGGCAGGGAACAGAACTTGTGTGATGTTGATTTATTCTGCATTGTTATTTCATGTTGGAGGTTCACACTAGTACTTACCATGTTGACACAATCAGCAATAATACATTATATAGAAGAAGATGTTCTGCATATATTGATTTGATATGGCAGAGCACACTAGTACTTGTGATGTTCAAATCTTCAGTATAATATTATATAAGGGTTCACAATACAATCAGATTGTTCTTTGCCATTATGTATATTTGAACACTAAGGCCACCTAAAAATAATTTTCTTGTTCTCGGGTCAATTCTTTGAAAAACCAATGTGGGCAAAAGGCTTTTCACTTATCTTTCTTTTATGAAAAAACACATGTTCATGGGCAACTTTTTTCTTAATCGATAATTGAGATGGACACAACACCCATCAAATTTTTTGTTTTGTCTTGGTTATAATATTCATTGTCAATTAAATGTTGCATGGATTATACTGGTAAACCTTGTCAACAAATTTAAACACTTTACCGACAGGGCATATCAATAGGCGTAACTAATTTTCTTTTGGTACAATTGGTACTACATTTATAGATTTAATTTTATTTAATTTTCAATAAAATCAACAATGATTTATGATTTATTTTAATGGCTCACAAAGAAATGAGCACTAGCCTTGGAACCATAATTCTAATTATATTTGGCTTAAGCACTAAATTTTTGTTTTATTTTGCTTTACTCGACCTTCAAAAATCAGTTATACTGTGACAGCCATTTTTATTGATGGAGGAGAGAACCCAATTACAAATGTACCAAGGAAGAGATCCTCAACTTTCTGCAATTAAAATGTCTCTTGGCACTTGACCTTTAATGTTGAACACAATGTTAAGCAAACTTTCCATTGAGCTCTGGTTGTTACGTTGACATCTGGATTTATGATGCCTAATGATAAAAAGTAATAGTAATAATAGATGGTTGTATAACTGACAATTGTCTTTATTTTTCAGGGTTTATGTGCACAGACTTTTTATGGACATATGCATTCTGTAAATTACACAACATTTAATTTGAGGGTAAGTCAAATGACTTTTGTATACAACAATTATATGTTAGGGAAGGTCACTTTACGTAGTTAGGAATATTCTCTTCTTATTAATACATAGCTATTGTGATTTACATATATCTATATGTATGCCATGACTAAAGTAAGCTGAGCTGTAGCATGTTATTGTGATGAGGTGATCAGAGGAGGATTGTACATGTATTTGGATTATGTAATAGCTTACAGATCGTTTTAGGTTTTGTTCCAGTTACATGTATTTGGATGTACATAATAGCTTACAGATTGTTTTAGGTTTTGTTCCAGTTACATGTATTTGGTTTATCAAACAACTGTACATCATATGAAGTGTAATTTCCTTTGAGATCAGTATAACCATTGAAGGGATACTGATTATTTAGTGTGTATGGACACAATCACAGAACTATGGCCTTCTTGCCTAGAAAATACAGATTTGTTATCATTTGGTGATCTGAACACAATTACAAAGCTAGAGTTCTAACTTATAGCAAATATAGAAAGATATGTAATTAGCATTTGTTAACATTGAACACAGAATAATGAGCTCTGAGCTAGCAGTTAGCAAATTCAGACAGACTAATGTGAGTTGCAACATTTCATAAAACTTAATGTGTTTGTGTATTGTAATCATTATGTCTTCCCTTTTTGGAAGAAAGACATGGTTTTTGTACAAGTTTCTTCTTCTTCTTCCAATAATATGATGTCCTGAACCTAACTCTCCTTGACCTTAAGATAGGATGATGATATGTGGTATACTTGATAATGATTCATCAAGACGATGTGTCATGAACAAAAATGTTAGGGATCAGCCCTTTAATTGCAGTTATTGCCCTTTGTTAAAAAATACTGTTAAGAGCATTTCTGTCTTTGTAATGAAGACAGAGTGATAAAACTTGCTATATATGGTAATGACATCAAGACGATGTGTCATGAACAAAAATCATAGGGATTGGTCCTTTAATTGCAGAGTTATTGCCCTTTGTTAAAAATTACTGTCTGGAAATAGAATGATAATATTTGGTATACATGCTTATGACATCATGACGATGTGTCATGAACAAAAATTATAGGGATTGGCCCATTGATTATTAAGTATATGTGCCAAAATTGGAACAAACATCATTTTATTCAATATTTCTCTAGAACTATCCATTGTAAAAGATATCACATTACTCTTTCATTTTGTAGATGGGGAGACCCAATTTCACAATTACAATTTCTTGTTAACTCTTAACTCTTGTGATTGTGCTCAAAATGGATAAAAAATAAAAAGAAATATTTATTAGTACTTTTGGCAACACTATGTTAGCTTGCAAAGACATTCTTTTAGCTAAAAGAATGGTGTGTTTCATTTTCTTCTCTTAATTATGAATGGACAGTACATTAACAGTGAGATTGACTTTTATTTCAGGGTGATACAGTAGCATCATGTGATTCTTATGGTATTATAAAATTATGGGATGTACGTGCTGTTGCCCCTATGGTCAGTTTTGATGTTGGACCTCATCCTGCCAACAGAGTAGCCTTTGATCCGACAGGTAAGTAGTATGATTTATTTTTGTAAACAATTACACGCTGAGTATCGTAATTATATTTCCTCTGTCACATCACAAAATCTTGTATGGAAGTAGTAGACACTGCTATAGAAAATTAGGTCCATCTTAGTCTCAACAATATTGTTTACTGAATAAGAACACCTCAACCCTTGAGATTTAGTGGTAAAGTTTTCTTACTTCCCTGTGTATCTCAAGTCAAACTCCAATTCCTTACTTGTGCAGAATACCAAAGTCTGAACAAAAATGATAGGAGCCGTATATTTCTATTTTTTATTTAATATTGGTATAATCATTTTTTTCCATTCATCATGGACATGTGTTTGTGATATTCAGACCTGCAGAGAAATCTTACCCTGCACCTTATTATTAAGATCATTGACAGTATTGATACTATATATATTATTGCATTGCTTTGAGACTAAAAATGTTCTTAGTTCTTATGTATCTTTCTTGGTTTTGTAGGTGCTGTGTTAGCAATAGCAAGTAATGATAGTACTGTCAAAATGTATGAAGTTTCAAATGGACGAGTAAGTATTCATTTAGCAAGACATGAAGTGAATTAATTTAAGGCACTGCATTTTGAAAATGGTGGCTGAATTATGGATTAATAAAACACAAATTCATGAAAAAGCAATAAACAAAATGTATATTTGTATTCCGGTGAGGTAACTATTGTGTTGTTTATATGATGTACCTCATAAAAGTAACTTTTGCTTCTATAATGCACAAGTTCCTGTACAACTTGTCATAGACTTTGGTACAGTATGAATGTGTACAGGCCAATATTTTAGTCTTGCATTATTGGCCTGTTCTTTTTTAATAACAAATTTAAAAGGCATATCAATATTTTTAGTTAGCTTAGTCTTAAAGTTTAAACAGACACAGAATTTTATTTAGTTTCTGATGAACAACTTTTCTCTCTCTTTATCTTGTTGTCTTTTGATAACTGGTGAATGAGTCCTCTGCTAAATCTGAATTGATTGTAAAAGCCAAAAGTAATGATAAACAGATTGAATTTGATAATTCCAGAATGGAACATTCTACTACATGTAAAATACTTAGCTGGCAAATAACTTGTAAAATAGTAAAATACACAAATCATGTATTTGTCATATAGCTATACTTCCAGGCAGTTATTAGGTTTAATAACATCAAGCTTTTAGTAACATTACTAGAATCTCAAGTGATCGTGTGTTGTGGATGGGGAAAAAACAGAAGGGAAAACATGACTTAATAAAGTAAGGCTATGCCAAGTCCTGGATAGCTACATTCTTTCAGAGGTTCTCACATTTAGGACAGGGAAATCCTCAGTTTTGCCTGGAAGCAATAAATTTTTTATCTCACCATGTGTTATCTTACCCCAAAAACAGAAAGTTGACAAACTAGTTCTATTGTGCACCTGACAATGCATTCAAGTTGTATTTCATTGATTGCTTCCAGCTGAAAGAGAACACAGATCAACCAGCCGAAGTTATGAATCTAACTTTTATAAACTGTAGACAATTACATGTAATTCCCTGGCTTTCACTTTTGATACAGTTTGTATCAATTCTTCATTTATAACATATTCTGCCCACATTTTCAATATCACATCACATCTACATTGTGATGTTAGAGCCAAAGCAATTGAGAAACATGAAAATTTGGGTGGGTGTCTTAAATCTCCAGAATCACCAGACCAAAAATCACTAAGCTTATGTGGAAGCATCCTGATAGAGTGTAGATTCAAGTTTGTTCAAATGGTGGCTGCCGGGGCCACAATAGGGGCCCAAAGTTTAACATAGGTTTATATAGGAAAATATCTTTAAAGATCTTCCTCTCAAGAACAAGTGTAAAATTTATCAAATTGATATGGGAACATCATTATATAGTTTAGATTCAAGTTTGTTCAAATGGTGGCTGCCAGGGATAAGATGGGGCCACAATAGGGGCCCAAAGTTTAACATAGGTTTATATAGGAAAATATCTTTAAAGATTTTCTCTCAAGAACAGTTAATATGAAATTTATCAAATTAATGTGGCAGCATTATTATAAAGTGTACATTCAAGTTTATTCAAATGGTAGCTGCAGGGGGCACAATAGGGGCCAAAATTTTAACATAGGTTTATATAGGAAAATCAAGAACAGCAGGTGTACAATTTATCAAATCAATATAGTAGCATGATTATTTAGTGAAGATTCAAGTTTGTACAAATGCTGGCCTCTGGGGTCAAGGTTGGGCCACAAAAGGGGGTCCAAAATTTAACAGATATGAGGTTAGGCTTTGTCCATACCTTTCAATAGTGACACATTGTAAATCCAGAATTTCTGCATCCCTGTGAAATGTTCAGGTGAGCAATGTGGCCCAATGGGCCTTTTGTTCTACATGTTGTTTACCTTTTGTTTCCTGTTTTAGGTGGTACCACTGGTGGGACATGAGGATGCAGTACAGTCCTTGGTGTTTGATACAAGTGGAGAGTTTATGGTGTCTGGGGGTAGTGATTGTACTGTGAGGATCTGGTCCTAGATGACTATATACCAGGACTGTAGTACAGGGATACCAACAGATTGTGCCTTTCCTAGTATCTCTACAAAACAGATACCAGTTGATCTTACTCTCAGTTATTGTAAAAAGGATATAAACATTGACTCTCTGAACAATTTCTGATACTCTGCTCTCTTGGTTAACAAATTTTAAAAAAACTTGTCCTGCAAGAATGTGATATGAAAAGGAAATGAATATATATGATACATTACAGTAAATTTGTGATAAGTTTATGTAAATATATTTATTTACCTGATGTTTGAAATAAAACACAATTTAATCATCTATCAGATGTGGTTTTTGTTAATTGTTGATGTCATCATATGTAGCTATGCTAGGGAATGACTGATGTCATCATATGTAGCAACACGAGGGAATGACTGATGTCATCATATGTAGCAACACGAGGGAATGACTGATGTCATCATATGTAGCAACACGAGGGAATGACTGATGTCATCATATGTAGCAACACGAGGGAAT
>JACSZP010060076.1:0-16644 GCA_016161895.1 Pinna nobilis | reverse complement strand
TATGCGCGTGTGTGTGTGTGGGTGTGTGGGTGTGTGGTACGGAATTTAATATCCAAAGTAGTAGAATTGTAACTACAACTTTGCCATAAACTCTTGTCCTCAGGCCATCTGTATGTATTTTTCATTGAAGGATACGCCACTGTCACTTACTTTTGTAGAATGCTTGACATAAAATAAAAGGGGCGCCGCAATGGCCAAGTGGTTAGAGTGTTCGAATCCGAGGTCCCAAGCCACATCACGGTTGGCTCTGCCGTCTCTGTCTTTCGTGTCACAGTTGGTGTTGGCACGTTAAAATACTCTCCCTGCTCTTCGGTCAGAACTGCTGATCATAGGCAAAATTGTCGCCCTTCAATATCACATGGTGACGTCTCCGTATAAGTGAAATGTACTTGAATGGGACGTTAAACAACAATGCAACCAACCAACCAACCGTAAAATAAATTGATTCAGATTGTAACCTATCTGGTATCGAGGTCATCAAAATTGTAACAACGACCACAGGTATCTATAATCAGGGGATATGACAATATAAATTCGATTAATGTTGGACAAACACGAGACCTATGAAAATCCAGCAATTATGGTAGGTATTATGAAAGAGTACCTTCTGCGGGTTTGCAGTAAAATGCAAATAAAATAAATGAAAAATGAAATCTTTCAATCAAGAAGATTCTGCAAACACTATCAAAATTTAATGAAGCAGTACAACCATACGACTTGCGTCGTGGATTGTTTATTCATACCCCAACGAAAACTAACTACATAGGATGACGCTTTTAGAATACGTCATTGCTACAGCCTGTGTCGACCAAACAACGCTGAAATTGAAAGTGTTGTTATCGAAAAATATAAACAAACCTTGGACAAATACCTATAGATTGATCGTTCAAGCTTGTTTTCAAGATCAAGCATGTTGCGTAATACGCACTGCAAATATCAACATAAAGAATGATGATTGTTCAATTATAATATATTGTGTATCAGTGCGTACTTGTAAATCTTTGACACCTAAAAAATGCATTTAATGAGCTTGTTTGTAAACAACCCAAGTGAGAACATTCTTTGTAGTATTGACTGAAAGTTATACTGACAAACAAGATGATGTTATAGGGATTCCGATAGTTTCGTTTGAAGTCAGCATTTTGTAAATATTATGGTCGTTGTAACGGTCTAGTTTTCTATGTTACCATTACAATCTGTCATTGGGTTGACTGCTGTCTGACGTGTATCATACATACTGTTCGGGCGTTCTTCACACTTTATTTTGAATACAGATTATCCCTTGTACCTGATCAAGAGGGCCTACGTGGCCGAGTGGTTAGCGTGTTCGACTGCGAATCGGAAGATCCGGATTCGAGCCGCGTACGTAGCGCCACTCTGCAGTTGGCCGTCCCTGTCTTTCGGATGAGACAGTAAAAACCGAGCCGGTCCCGTGTCACAGGTGGTGTTGGCACGTTAAAGAACCCTCCCTGCTCTACGGTCAGAAGTGCCGAGCAAAGGCAAAATGTGTAGCCCTTCACCGGCACACTGTGACGTCTCCATATGAGTGAAGTATTCCCGAGCGGGACGTTAAATAACAATACCGTACCTGATCAAGATACACGGGTCACGGCGGATGTGACCATTCGGCAGGTGATGCTTACTCCTTCTAAACACCTGATCTCATTTCTGGTATCCCCAAGAGACCGTGTTGGACCGAACTATTCATTTCGAATTCGTTATAAGATGACATTGCAGAAGGTATAAAGCGTCAAATTAAAAATGGATTCAAAAGAAATGACGACGAAACAATTGTTTCAAATCAGTTAATAATACAAAACAACACAGATGTAATTGCTACATCTGACAGAATTAATTAAGGTCATCCCTGCCCATTTTGATTAAATGGGAGGGGGGGATAGAAGATACCAAGTGGCATCCAAAATTCAACAAATAGCGACAGACAACACCGTGGCTAAAACAAAACAAGAGACAGCACTACAAACAGTAATATACACAGTTACATTTATAACTAGAAATAGAGTAGCACGAACCCCACTAAAGTTCATTTTGGAAATGCTCACAGTAACGCCCATCTTACATCAGCATAATTATAGCCCGATGTGTTCTATTTACTTTTATTCATTTCAAACTGATTGAATCGACAAAAACACCGTCGAAAACCGAGTTTAAGGTTATTTTCTGGAACGTTTGAATACATCACAACTGCATGCGATTTTCTTTTGTTTGTGAATTACAGGGTGTGGTTGACAGTAGGTTTGTGTACAGAATAGAATTACAGCATTAATGTTTATTTTTCATGGTTACTGGTGTAGGGAGAGTTTGATTTAGTTCGGTCATCATACACATCAATGCAGACCAAATTTTCTGAATCTATCGCCCGATCAAACGAAGATACATATTGCTGCGGAGACATGCTCAGTCGAGCGGTTAGAACATCTCGGTTTGTTTCACGTTGTATTCACCCGTACCTAGGATCTGAGCATTTTTAACTCTATTCATTTTACAGCATTTGAAATACAAGTTATAACAACTTATATGGGCCTCCGTGGCCGAGTGGTTAGCGTGTTCGACCTCGAATCAAAGGGTCCGGGGTTCGATTCCCGCAGCGCCACTCCGCAGTTGGCCAGAGGTGTTGGCACGTTAAAGAACCCTCCCTGCTCTACGGCCAGCAGTTGCAGGCAAAACTTGTCGCCTTTCACCGGCACACGGTGACGTCGTCCATATAAGTGAAATATTCGGGAGTGGGACGTTAAACAACAACGCAACAACAACAATATAACAACTTATATCAATGCCTTTCGTTGGTCCTGATGTTGGTATGTGGGACTCTTTTGTGCGGGAGAAACCCCACTTATCCAACTTGGCAACAACCATACCATCTTCCATACTCCTTTGTCAAATTCAGGGATCGAGCCACTACGCTGATCGGACACCCAACATTGTAAAGATTATTTTCCCATTGTCAATTAAGAAATTGCATAGACATATAAATATCGCTAATGGCCTTTCATCCTGTATTTAAAACGGACTCAGTGGCAATGTTTTTGGTGAGTCTGTTATAAAACATTCCGTATCTTTCTACCAAGAAATGATATATATGTAGGACTCATAAAACGCTCATAGTGCTGTTCTGTAAATAAGAACAACGGGGTCGAGATGAAATCAGATAAGAAGAAGAAGAAAAAAAAAAACCAATTATTGGAGTATATTTTCTTGGATATTTACCCTCTCCTCGTTTGTGTTTAAACACAATTCTACCTATGATACCTTTCGTTTATTTTTTATTTTTTTCATTCATGGAAATTATTACTATCGTACTTGTAGCGTTTCTTTGTAGATATGATCTGTATTAAGTCTGGTGTGATACATCTTTTTTGGAAAGCAATATATCCGTTTATCAATTTAATATAATTTTGTTAGTGCTTAACGTCAAATCAGAGAATCGGCCGTTTGTATGCAGAAGTCACAGAATGCCGGTTAAAGATTTCAAATTTTGGCAAAAGTTCGGTACAATGCTGGTCATTCTGCAGTGAGGAATCTTTTGTATGTCGACACCAACTGTAAGACATGGTACTCGAACCGTAGTATTTACTGTAAATCCGGTTTTATTCCCGAGAATTTTATTTTCGCGTATTTACGCGAGATCACTTAATCGCGAAAATAAAGTTATCGCTAACTATTCTAATCTAACATTAGCAAGGGCAATTAAGCATAAACTATTAAGTTAACGTTCACATAAGCGAAAATATAGTGTCGCGAACAATTATGCAACTACTGATTCGCCAAAATAAAGTTCCGCGAAAATTTCTGGATTTACAGTACCTATATCCACATACAGGCAAGCAGTGAGAAGAAAGAGATAGTTGGTATAACAGGAAATGTTATGTTTGTACTACCTACACGCGCATTTTGTAACACGTGCTTGTATCGATTGATTGAAATGAGATCAATATTGACAGTACTCTGGAAAATCCGTACATATATTCTTAGGTGTCATATCATGCACTCCCCTTTTTTGTATGGATCAATCTATTCAAAATTCCGGTGTCGAAACTTATAATAAGGGGAAATAATCGTATATATTTCCGGGATATACTCATGTCGAGCCTAAAAGTGACTAATAGTGCACTTGAGTCTATTTTGGTCACTTTATATATGACAATATATACTGGTTTAGATCCAACTCTATTTTTCTACTTGCCAGAGACAATTCTTCTCATCGATTTCCCTCGTAGCTTCCACTTTTGTTTTAACTCACCCTAATGAGTATGAGAAAAGAAATTAGAGGAGTTCCTATTTGAAATATTGCATAGATGGTCCCACCATAATTCTAGAGGTATTCTAAAAGCGGTGCAATAAGCTATCCAGTAATGTTGTTTTAGTTATTGTTGTATTGTCTGTTGTTACAACGCCTATTATATAAATATTTCACTCATATGGAGACGTCACTATTCGAAAACTTTTTCTTTTGCAAAAACAGTATCCCTGACTTACAATTAAGTGTACTCATGTATCGATGAACAGCATTACATCATTTGCATAGTTTTTCACCATATCAGAAGAACTATACTAATCAACGTCTTACAAATTCATTTTGTGATGGAATAAAAAACAAATGTTTGTCTGCTTATCTTAGAATTTAGAAAAAAGAAGAGATAAATCTCGCCTATCATGAATCGGTATTCTCCCGAAAAACGAGAAATAATAAACATGTTTATAATCAATCATTTGCAGTATATCTAGTTTTATTCGCAGGGATTTTAATTTTGCGTATTTATGCGAGGACGCTTACTCGGGAAAATAAAGTTTCATATTAACGTGCACCGTACAACAAGAATTATCAACCTAACGCACACGACCGCGAAAATAAAGTACCGTGAATAGTTGCATAGCGACTCACTCGCCAAAATAATCTTCCGCGAAAATTTCTAGATTTACAGTACTGAAGGATCTCTAGATTCAGAGAGTTTAATTTAGAACAAGTTAAGGCTGCGATTTCTGAACAACAATTTCAATCAAAATACGAAATACAAATGTATTGAAGAATCAACGAAGCCCCACAATACTAGATATATAGAGAAGGAAGTTAAATATATTATACTTTTTCTAAACAGGAAAATAAAATTTATACAAAGTGACACAGGAATTACCCACTCAACGGGATAGCAGAGTGGGGAAACGACTGTTAAATGATTGAATATGACACGTGAAGTCGACTGTCGTTGGAGCTCAGACTGTTTTACGGTCCACGAAGTTATACAGCGGTTCAATCTTCCCACCCTAGTCAGAATAGCAGAAGGGTATTACACTGAAAATGAAGAGGACACTTTTGCTGTTGGAGATGTTCTTTTACTAAATTCATTTCGTGGAGAAGTTAGTTTCAAAGTTCAACCTACCACTAGAGAAATATCAAGTAAACCTGACCTCGCACTTCCGGTGGACTACAAAGGGAAAGTTGTTTGTGATCAAAAAGTGATTCGTACATTCAATTCCGTACGAGAACTTTTGGAACATTGTCCAGACAGAATCTTCCTGGATTGTGACTTGCAGTGTAAATATATCGGCAATAATACACAGCTGAAGTTGGGGAAAGGTTCTGTTCTGGAGGATCTTTATACAAATGGCAACTTTCTAAAGTGTAAGTATCAGGGCAGAGATGTCCAAATCAATCCCAATCTAACGGGACGATTCATGCATATTCGAAAGGATGATGAAATTTCTCTTTGTCAAGTGGAAGAGTACTACAGATTACCAGTTGATATCCTTTTCCTAGAAACAGAGAGTGGCAAAGTCAACCAGGACAGTACTTGTATCACTGGAATATACTCTCTAGTGGAGAGGTTTGAAAAGTACACGGTTGAAGGCCAACAAATAAGTGAAGGTCAAGGTAATGACAAAAGTAGAACTCGAAGCAGCGTTTATACAAATATTACTTTAAACCATAACCTTATTCAGGAAATATCAGTATATGTAGATACATCAAATGACTTCTGTAAAGATTTAGGAAGATCGAAACCATTCAAAAATGAACTGAACGTTACTCTTCAACGGTCCAGAAGGGAACTAGGAAAAATCATGGAAACAAGAAAGAAGGTCCCACCACTCCCTCCCCCGAGGAGAGAGTCCAGTAGGACCCAGCTTCACAGCGTGTCACCCTCGGCTACCTTCGGCGTGCCTGTGCGTCCACATCTAGATGTCGGCCCACTAAGAAAAGATACAAAGATAAGAAACTTGCCTAATCAGGACGCTGCGACCCCGACCCCAAGATGGACAGAAAATGGTAGGTACTGAGGATAAAAATCATTTCAAGTCAGTTTTTTTTTAAAATCTTTTCTATAATATTCCATGAAGGTATGTATTGTTCCAGGAAATAATTTCAACTATATTTACAATAGATCTAGTTTTAATTTATATTTAGATATGAAATTAAGTTTTCGTTTAAGTTTACGCAAGGACACTTATTCGCGTAAAAAGTTCTTAGTTAATATACTTACCTGAAAATTAACATGCACCATACAACATAACCTATTTAACAAACATCCACATTCGCAAAAATATATTGTCGCGATCAATTATATGATTAATGATTCGCCAAAATAAAGTTCCGCGAAATATTCTAAACATACATACATGTAGTTTCAACATAACTTGTATAGTTTATTTTCACTTGCAGTGCATTTTGTTTGCAAAGATACGCATACGTATTTCTTTTCAACTGTCTGTTAATGTTTCAGTAAAGTGAATAGCTTTTCCACACGTATTTTCCTAGTGATACTGAATTCACTAAAACTCCCACGTTAATTTTAGGATGCCATCGACAGTTGTTCAAAATACCTTAAAGGTGGATTGGAGATTAAGGTGGTTCTGTCATTTTCATATCGGAGGAAAAAATTTACAGATATCAAACTCATTTTGTCTTATTTCAGTTAATGCACAATGTGACCTGTATCGCCTGCACGACTAAACAAATATTTTCCTTCCAAGCAGAAATAATTTACCCATACTTCTGCCAACGATATTCTTGCAGACATGTTCTGTCTTTTAATCCCTGCTCAGTCATACTTTCTCTTTCTCCTTCAGGGAGTCTTGTAGAGCATGTCCTAATGGACTGCTCTCAGGAGTTCTGTACCAATTCGTTCTTCTCATTGAATTCCAGCTTGTGTTACTTTACTTGTCGGAGGCAGACGATCCTTTTTTCTGTAATACATTAATGTTTTGTTATAAAAAAAAATAAACTGACAGAAAATTATCATACAATAATGCATTTATTGTCTAGCAGCCTCATAATAAAGACAATGATGGAAGACATTTGAGCGTTTTGGTTTAATTTTAATCTCTATGATATTCTTACTCCTCTGTGGAGGTTATCCCTTTTCATATCAATGACCGAGAAGTACTCAATCCAATTATGACAGCCATTTGTTTTCTTTCCCCAGTAGCATAATTATGGCTCCTCCTAGATGCCAATACCTAGTTGAGGTACCTCAGTGCAAAGTATGTTGCAGTTTTTGTACAGAAGATTTATTCACTCGTGAATTGCCTGCATCTTCTCTTAGAGATTTATGGGTTTTCCTCTACGAATTCAATTATTTCCCTAATGCAGTTCCTGCCATTTACATTCCATCTGAATATTGTGTTTCGGGTCTACGAAAAAAAACCTCATCACTTTCGCAGAAAGGCGTGGTTGACCCTCCTAAACAGACATTTCTGACAGGGAACAGTAAGCATAAAAACAATGAAATAGGTAAAATGAAATAACAACAATAACAACAAAAGAAAAAAAAACATTTAAAAAGAAACAACCCAGTTAACAACAAAATTTACACCTCGCCCAAAAGAAATAAAATCCATAATAACAATAATGCATGTGCAATGATTCGACCTTTAGACAGGTTATTCACTGCCTGGTGGACACCCAGAGCTAGCTAGAATGTAAATTATCAATTGCACAGTTATGATATTTAAATTTCCTGCATGCTCTTTTTGAAATTGTTACAACTCGTCTAAATCCTCTTCAATCTTTAAGATATTCTGCAGAATAATTGATCATATTCTTTTTAAATGATTTGTTTACAAGTTACTGAGAAAATACTTGTCCGAATGTGGCTCACTTTCTTGAAGGGGTGTGGGGCAGGGGGTAACCCACTACAAAGACATTTCATATTTCTTTTTTTCACTTCTTTAATTCTTATACTACATTTCGGAATTTATTCATAAGAATATTAGAATTTTTCTTGTAATAATGCGTTTCTTGCTTAATTTTCTTGCTTTACATAAACTTGCCAAATAAGTTAATCATAACTGTGTAACGCTCAGATGCTCATAGATATAGCATCTCGTGATTCAATACAGAGGTTTTAATTTAGAAAAAAATGAATTTTGAAAACCAAAAAATACAGATTTTCACCACGCCTTGATATTTACTAATTATGATAAAACGGTGTTGTGTGATCTGTGAAAATTTGTCTGAATTCATAGTGTAATGTTTCGTATATCCAATATTGTACTTTAGTAGATTATTTAACTTTTCTAGTAGACTTTAGATGAGACCGTTATCATCCCTCCACTTGTTATGTTAATCAGGACTTGGACTTTCGAACATCTCTTTGATATTCTTTCATTTTTTTTTATCACAATATTTTTAAACAAAGTGCATATTATAAGGTCATGGTTTTCTTTTCAAATTCATTACTGTAAAATCTTGCATAGTCCAGGTCATCAATGAAATAATATCATTTTCAAAAACGAAATTGGGCATTTTGAATGAAAATAATTCCACTTCAAATTGTCCCATTGGTATGGCGGGGAATTTGTCGAATTTGATGACGTCAAATTGCTATTTTGATATTTTTTCGAGGAAAATCCAAGGGATATACCCTTGTGCAAAACAAAAAAAAACAAAAAAAAAACAAACAAACAAAAAAAAAAAAACAACAATAACGACAACAAAAAACCTATCAATTAAGATTGTAAGGTCTACAAACGACACAATTTTCCGAGCATACATTGAAAGGTTAGTTACCATGTTTTTACATCTATATCATGAAAAGTAGGATAAGTATTGTGCAATGAAACTTTTCATGAAACGGATGTGAAAATATGTAGACTATATTGTAACTGTCGTCAACCACTAGACAAGGGCCAGGTGGCCAAACATTTGTGGAAAAGAGTGTGATATTTATTACAACACATCAGTTTCAACAAATCTGTAAATGGGGTTTCAAGAAAAACCAAGGTAGTGTCATATAGATATGTCTTGAAATATGGAGCTAGTTTAAAGGATAAAGTGAAGAAGGAAGAAAAGAAATGTGATTATTTGTATTTCGAATCATTAATCACCCAGATAACTACTTCTATATTTACAACAATTGAAATGTATTTAATTCTTGTTTTAAATATTGCTTTTAACAAGAAAAATCAGCAAACTCCTAAGTGGTACAGACTTTCTGCGGTCATTCGCCAAACGAGATGCGGAGAAATAACTATAATTGTCAAATTAATTAAGATTGTCGTAAATCGTAATCATTCAATATAATTTACACAACTAAGATGCACTTTCAATCAATTTGTGCCGCTTGGCCAAAGTTTTGACACGCTATAGCTAGATCCAGCAGTTGCTATGATATACCATATCGAATAAAATATTCGGTTTTTTGGACGGATATTGTTGAAGTTATTTTCACATCCTATTTTTCTCATGTAAATATCTGTGCCAAAAGCAAACCGGACATTGCAATCTGCAAATGCAAATTCAGAGTACTATTTAATCAGGAAAAAAAATATTGTACCAGACCTGGCCTAAATAAAATAGTTGGATTGGATAATACATGTACAAAAGTACTTCCACACCAAAGATTTACAATTTAGATTAACAGACAAAATAGAATAATTAATGGTCGGCTTATCAATATGTATAGGATACACGATCACGTATATAGTGTTGAATTATGTAAAATGTATTATCTCTAAGTTATCCATATACTACAGTTTGCGTCTCGTCAAGGGATGGATCAATTTAAAGGTCAACAATTTTCCGGGTTAGGGTGGGTGGGGTTTAAGAATAACTATTGCAGACAAAGCCCAAATGAGTTGACATAATAAAGACTCGAGTATTTTTGCAAATAAAAATCATATACAAGATGAGACGTAATAGCTGACACGTACTACATCTTTTGTCTAATATAATGAGAGTTCGATCAGTTTATAACATTTTTGTAAAAAAAAAAAAATTTTTTTGGTTACACCTGAGGGCTGAAAATTGAGTTTCAATGCTGATTTCTCTTTATATTTCATTTTTATTGCATAATAGACCCCGGGCACAGGCACCAAGGGGATCGATTCCGATCGACTATAAAGATAAAGGTGAACCCAGTGATATCTCGTACACTACCGCGCAGCAACCATCAAAGGAAAGGCTTGCATCAACGGGATAAAACTCCCCCACCTTTACCGACCAGGAACACGAAACAGAATCCAAAGCCTAGTCCAGGTAACATTACACATTTTTTGCACACAGATGCTGTCATTGAAATAACATTTGGCTACGTATGATTAAAACAAAATCAAAAACTATTATGCCGAAATCCTTGAAAAGTATTAGTATTGGACATGATTTAAAATTCAATGGTTTCGATAATTGAATTAGTCATTCTTACCGCCCGAATGGGAATATTGGTAAGAGCGATCGTCGTCTCCTTGATTGCAAGAGATTTCGGGTTCGTTGGATGATTGTATTACAAATAGTTTTGAGCTTTCTTCTGCGCTAGTATACATGGTTCTAGTTTTCAAACCATGTAACTGTCATGTTGTTTATTTGAGAAAAGTTGTGTAAATTTGACGTCCTTCTCAGAAGTATTTCACTTATAAATGGAGACGTTGCTGTTTGCAAAAGGGCTATAATTTTGGTCGATTCTCGGCACTTATGACCGTTGAACAGCGAGAGTTCTTTAACGTGTCGACAATTACTGCGATACTAGACCTCATATTGTTATTGTGGCATCGATAGACAGGAAACGCCAATCGCAATCCACGATTTCAAGATCAGAAAGCAAATACTCTAACCACGGAATCATAACGGCCCTCTCTGAGCCAGGTTTGTACCCAAGCCACCAGAAACCGACAAATGTAGCAAGCGCTCGGCATGAAAAGAATGGGATGTTAAAACCGAAGATCCATGTCACAGTAAGTGTCATCACGATAAATATCCTTGTATACTCAAAGTTTCCATGTGTCGAGCGTATATCCAAATTGGAAAGCTCCCCCCCCNNATTTCAGGACCACACATATATCCAGAAAAGAGTACCTTACATGACTGACAACTAGTTTTGGGCGACACCTTCTCGAGATTAAAGTTATACAACAGTAAACAATGGAAATATCGTATTATTTACGAGGGTCATGTTTGTGTTATTACACGTATTGCTTTTTAATCGTTTCGGATTTGTTCTAGACCTACATGTGAATTAGAAACCTGATACAACGGCTATATTACCAATAACTGTTACCTAAATAATGTTTGCGTTTTCTGTACTAGCATGTGTGAATTAGAAATTTGGTATGTCGGATATTTTAACAACTTATTCTTATATGTATTTATATCATCCTTGGTCTTCATGTTTATTGACATTCTATCGATTTGAATTAAGGGTTACCATGTGACTGTTTTACAAAAACTGACAGGGTAGTGAAATGGAGATTTCTGATGGAGGATTCAACGATACCCTGTCAGTTTTTGTAAAACAGCCACATGGTAACCCTATTCTAATGCTCATTGCATTCTTAACTAGCGGTGTCGTGCCAGAAAGTGTTGAGACGCAAAGATATCCTACTTTTATCAATGACCAAATTGTCATGTAGGCCATAACAATGACGTCAAAGTAATACGTAAACAATCAAAATCAATCGTAATTTAAAAACTAGCAGTGAATCGTGAATATCCTGCGAGTTTTCAACTTCGTTGACCAATGAATTAACGCGAAACAAACACAATGCATTAGAATTCGAATTTCTAACCAATGGTGGCGACTGAAACACGTTTTTATATCACCATTCATATTTAGTTGACTTGTACCTGATATAATATTAATTCTTCATATAAATGTGCCAAGAAGGGCATTCCAACAAGTTAGTAGTCAAATCTACCCATTTTATAAGCTATAAAAAGTACATTTCGTTTTGTTATTATACTTTCAGATGCTTACAACAAATTCGAGGACGAGAATCCGTACATGTCGATGAGAATAAGAAATCCAGGTAAAAACAGAAAAGGGAGAAAAAAAATAAAGAAAAAGCCACCCACCCCTAAAGAAATAAACAACAAAAGCATTAAACAATCGTCTTAGTCCAGTGTTATAAAGGTTCTCAAGGGCAAAATGTTTTTTTTTTAGTTTATTCAACGATTAGAACTGTAAGCTTGAGTAAAGTTGTACATCATGGAAACATATCAGACAAATTTTGTGTACTCTGAAAGTAGCAAACGGTAATGGAACTGACTATTTTAATTCTCAGCGATGAAAGGAGTAGCGCTGAACATAAATTATACACAATCACCAATGTAGCTATAGTACTAGAGACTTTTGGGACAAAAATTCTTTGATTTTGTTTTGGAGGTATGGATTTAGGCTTATATTTTACTGTGTGTCTGTAATTACTATGTTAACATTAGCGTATTACAATTACCTTACGGAACTGAGCGCCGAATCTCATAAAAGGATGTATTTTATACATGAAAGACCTCTTTAAGTTACCCTAGCTGAAACCGTCATTAACAAAACTTAACAAAAAGTATGCTTCTCGTGATCAGAAGAGAAAAAAAATTATGGCGCTATGATTTTCCTCCGTTGAGTACATGCTTTGGTTTTGAGAACATAATTTGTCTGAGAATTTCCTGTTTAATATGAAAAAAATTTCCTCTCTTTTTATTACAATTTTACTGTGGATTCGCAGCGGGTGATAGTGGTCAACAGGGGATGCTTACTCCCCCGCGATACCTGATGCCACACCAGGATTTCAGACCTCCGTAGTTGTCCAATATTCAGCGCATTTATAAATTATATCCTAATGACAACTAAGTCTTTGTTGTTTTCAGATTGAATAGATTTCTGTTTACTGAAACATTTCATATCTAGTTATTTTGCCGCTTTTAGGCATGAATACATCGACCTGTCCCTGTCTTTCTGGTGAAACAGTAAATCGAGGTTCCGTGTCACAGTAAGTGTCGGCACGTTAAAGAAACCTCCCTGCTCTACGGTCATAAGTACGGAGCATAGGCAAAACAATCTCGCCATTCATCGGCCTACGGTGACGTCTCCGTATTTGTGAAAAATTCTTGAGTCGGACGTCAAATAGCAATACAAACAACCACACTTGGTTTAATCTTCGTGGTCAACAGCCACCCTCAAGAAAAGTTTTATAAAAACACATGATTACGGAATATCTCATCAACTGAGAGATGTATACATCGAACACAGTTCCTACTAGAGTGTTTCTACATTCAAGACTTTACTTTTTGTGTAAAGTTTGGTTCTCACTCGTCTCTGACTGTGGTTTTCGGGTTTTGGTCAAAATTTTGCGCCAATTCGGCAGTTTCCATGCTATTTTTTATTTCAAGTTCATTAATATGTACTTAAATGTAGCTTTTGCTTTATTTTGTCAGGTGGTTCAAACATTCCCTTCGAACAAATACAAGATATACCAAAAAGTGTTGAACCACTTGATATGTCGGCAGTTCCACAGGTAGGATCTACGTCATAGCCTATTATTCTTTTAGATGGAAATCTTCATACATAACATTCTACACTTACCTTGTTACACTGTTCTCTTAGAATTGTATCTGTAATTCAATAACGTTTTAACCTACGCCACGTGTTGTTGTTTAAATCAATGTTACTGTTTTACTTTTTGATGGTCTGAATATTTCTTTTTATAAAATCTTAATATCTTGAAATTATAGTTTGGGATCGTAACGATTGAAGAATGGACATTTGTTATTTGGATCATATTGTAATATTTATATGTTGGGTACATGTAACTAGATAACTCGTAAATAGGGTAGGAAGTCAGCACGTTTGATTCTGTATTCTTATACTTTCACAGTTCTCTGGGACATCTAGTATTCAAATACGAACGAAAATTGCCATATTTTATTGAGAAATCGTCGTCAGTATCCGATAAAGATGTGCAGTTTAGATTTTACATTTCATCCCAAACGACTCCATTGCTCTATATGATTTTTTTTCATCTTTACTTTTCAGGTTTTCCGTGAGAGTCTATCACTCGTTCACCAGGAATTGCAGTTTAATATTCCAATGAGGCACCCAGAACGAAGACTCTGTGTGGATCGACCGGTTCGGAGAGTGTCACCAATGCGGTGTATTGAAACTCATCCTTTAGGAGATGTGGCAACATTCTGTGCAATGCGTGTCCCTGATGTAGTTGGGTGTCTCAATGATTGTAAACTTTTTAACTTAGCCGAACTATGTCAAGAAGAAGGCCTGGATGGTAGCTTCATTGCATCTCTATCGAAAAAAGATTTAAAACAAGAACCATTTCGCTTAACACAAATTCAGATTTTGAAATTAGAACAAATCAAAAAGGGTTGGCGACCAACATACTGATTTATACTATTGCAATATGTGATACAACCAGTTTAATGAATATGCACCATATAAACTATTGTGAATTCATATAGAATTTACAGCTGTTGATTTTTCTTTTACATTTGTGCTTAACTAAGTTTACTAACACAAAATTTAAAATGATGCGGAAAATATTGCTTTGAAGTACATGTATATATAATTTTCTAACCGTTGTGATGAATTTGTAGCTTCAAGTGGAAATGAAATGTAAAGTATAGACAACATAGACTAAGTCTCTATGGTGATCAAAATTGAATGTACTCTCACACTTAGTTAGTTTACTTCTTATCATACGCCTTCTGTGCAACTAAACTGAACTCCTTTTATAATACACTTTGAAATGTTCAATCCTGGTTAATCTTTACCCCTTTTACGATAGAAAAAACATATTCACTTCATTTAAAATTTGTTCAACATTGCACTTTCCCCATGGATGTCAACTGCGTAACTGCTTCAGTTATATACTGTATCTTGAATATTTCTCTGTCATTACGAATTTGCCTTCAAATCATTGGGCAAAAATTAAATAACAGCAAAAATTATTCAATTTGCAGTACTTCATAGGGGATAAAAGGAACAAGATCTAGCTATTGTATACTAGAAAACCTCTCACAGGATAAAGGGTATATGTTGAATGGATGCGACTTCCCATGCCTTTCTGATTAAGATTTTTTTGTTGGATAGTTAAATTGTTATTTGACATTTTACAAAAGATCCTTTCGCTTGTACAAATACGTCACCGTTTGCCAATGAAAGGTTCGGCACATGATGGCACTGAAATGGCTTCCTATTAAACTTTACAACTTATTTTTGAACAATTTGTGTTCCTTGTTGCCATCATTTGAGGAGCCAAATCTAAACTGTTCAGACGAGTGGAACGGGTACTCTTTTGGCAAAATAGACTGCAGAAGTGCCCACTGATTGACGTAGAAAACATGAGGAATAAGTCACGTGTTTCGATGGACTTCAGATGTAATATGTCCCCTGAAAAACTTGTCACTCGATGGAATGATAAAGTGTTGTGAGAGTTGGTTCAACTCATCTTGTAGTATATTCAAAGGCTCAGGTTTAGCGGTGGTCAATAAGTGAGAAGAAAATGATTCAGGTTGACGTTCCACACAGCATTGTATATCACATTAATCAAGATATGGGAAGACATGGCCGTATGGATGAGAACATTGCTTATTACCATATCAGGAAGTGGTGGTGCTCATTGTTCAATGCTAAGTTATCATATGTAGTTCATAATGCCTGGTAAATTTACAGACTTAGACCACTTAATTTTCTTCGATTCATCAGAAAACTTGTAGTTCGGTGGCAGGAACCAATCAGCGTGCACTGCAGTCCGTACAACTTTTTTGTTGTTTTTGGTTTGTTTTCTGTGCCTCTGAGATGTGTTCTTTAAGAATCTGAATGATGTTCAGCTGTCATCCGTAAGCAATCCGCACAATATGCGAATTAAGACCGCGGTTACTGAAAATCTTGATTTTGCCGATACCGCAGTAGCTGTGCATGGTATCAATATGATTTTAGTAACTATCCCGTTAGTTTGAGAATAAGATTAAATCATTTTTGTAGAGATCACACCAATATTTTGTGCTGAGTATGCATATTATGGCCGCCATTACTGAACATTTCATTTTTCTCTATCTTTTTAACTACTAATTATATCAAAATGATTTTGATGTCTATACATATATTTTTATGGGTAAAGAGTCGGACTCGACCATTTTATTATAGATCATCCAATACTCATCGAAAAGAAGGCAGATTAGGCTGGTCTTTTATACTTGTCATTTCTGCTTTGAATTCATCCTTAAATAAGTTATTTTCAACAACCTTGTCAAAGTCGGCGACCGGTTGGTTGTGCAGTGTGCTTTTCCGTGGCAGTCACAAAATATTATATATGACATTGTGTTGCGTTATTGTTTAACGTCCCACTCAAGAATATTTCATTCATATAGAGACGTCACCGTGAGCCGGTGAAGGGCGACAAATTTTGCCT
>JACSZP010060073.1:0-10947 GCA_016161895.1 Pinna nobilis | reverse complement strand
CATTGAGTAGCATGCTGAAACCTCTTTTGACAGTTTCATTTTACTGTTTTTCATTAACTTTCTCACTAGTTCAGTAGATATGAATTATTCTTGACCGATTTTTCTTTAAAATATTGCAAAGAGTACGTCAGACAGTCAACTGTTACATTGACCCGTAACATGGGCGATACGCATTCACAAACGGTCTATTCGCCTAATGTCCCACCCAAGCATAATTCAGAGAGGATACTTCTATGGCACGCCAAAGTCACATTAATGATTTAATCCTAGTTTTTCTCCAGTAAATCCTAGTTTTTCTCCAGTTAATCCTCGTTTTTCTCTTTAATTTGCATTAACTGGAGAAAAAGTAGGTTAAACTGAGAAAAACTAGGATTTATTGAGCCAAAATCACATTGATGAGTTAATCCTAGTTTTTCTCCAGAAAACCTATTTTAACTGAGAAAAACTAGGATAGACTCATTAATATGATTTGGCGCAGTTAATCCTAGATTTCTGATCGTCCAATGGAAACTTTCGACACAAAATATTTAAATCTATTTATATTTATTAAATGTTTTAGTAAATCTATCTGGCCGGATCTATCTTGATAGGCTTCTCAATATGTTAAATAAATCTTTTACGTCATGAATATATTTAAAGCAGACTGAAGAGAAAAACTATGTTTAACTGCGCCAAAATCTTATACATGAGTTAATCCTACTTTTTCCCAGTTAATCCTAGTTCTTTTCCAGTTAATGTGGGTTACGAGAAAAACAAAGATTAACTGGAGAAAAAGTATGTTTAAACTCGTAATCCACAATAACTGGAGAAAACCTAGGGCTAACTGAGAAAAACTAGGATTAACTGGGGAAAATAGGATTAACTGAGAAAAACTAGGATTAAGTCATTAATGTGATTTTGGCGTGCCGTGTATTTCTGCTGTTATTATCAGTAAGTCCCTTAAACAGAGAATCAGATTCTAATTTTTTGTTCCATTGGAACTTAACGACAGTCAAATTGTTGAACATTAGTAGAAGGAAAGACCTAGGCAATTTATACCCCCGACCAGTGATTAACATTGTCCAGGACGTCCCTGCTTCCTCTTGTAAAGAATTTGACTGTTCATTCTTCTTGTACCATTGATACCATTGAATTCCGTATACGTTGAAGTCCTACGTCATCTACGGTGTTAAGTGCTTCGGTATTGCTGTCTTTGTGAATATGTACGTACCAGTTTTAAAGTGCATTTATGTAAGTTTGCATATCTTTGTATGTATTGAACAAATTAATGTATTCACTTGTGTCCACATTTACTTTTACATACCAAGAAGACCTTTATAATCAGTTCATTCTACATTTTTCATTCAGGTGCAAGAAAACTACGGAGGAGAATGTAGCTTTGAAAATCAAGACAGAAAGAGCAAGTTCCACAGAGAGAGAATTGTCTTCTGTAAAACAAGAAATTAAAATGTTACAGGAACAACAAACGACTGTGAAAGTAGAGAGAGACACACTCCAGTCAGAGTAAGTGTGATGTGTTTACGCAATGTTTTTTCTGTGACCTATTTTGTTTTGTGTTAGGTATAATTTTCAGTTAAATTGCCAGGTTTGAACGTTGAAAAACTGAGATGATGATCAGAGTTAGGTTAATTAAGTTCTCTAACTCATAGTCTGAGTGTTTTTTAATTTCATATTTGTTTTGAAACAAGCTTGCAACATAATTCAATGCCACATTTTTGTCTAGCTATTTACTCCCTTTCTCTCTCATGATTGCATGTGATACATGTACCCGCTTGATTTACAGAAACTTACAGAAAATGCAACGATTTGTGTAAGTCTTGTTAAAATAATAAATGATGTCCCCAGTGGTGTCGGCACATAGAGGTATATACATTGCTCCTTGACCAAAGGTGTCAAACATAGTCAAAATTTCCTATTGTTTTGGTTGGGACATGAAACTCCAATATAAAGACAGAGATGGGTGTGTTACATAACTGAAAAGACCGTAATGTGAATCTGTTTGGTAATTCTATGACCTATGTTCGTCATTTTTCTCTAACACAAGCTTTGTCTTATGGACGTTTTTGAAGGAAAGAAAATTTGAGCAAACTTTTAGAAAATCAAAGACATCAGAATGAGTTACATGGAAAGGAGAAACTGGATTTGAGGGAGTATATAGAGACTCTTAGCTGGGATAACACACAGCTTAGGCATCAGCTTATGTTAACGTAAGGAAATTTTTGTGAGACATTATTGTCAACTTTAGAAATAAAAAAGTAAGAAATATCATTTTACAGTAGTGAAAAGAACATGACATTGATCTTTTGGTCGGAAAAATCTTAATTCCAGAAAAGTGAACAGATAAACTTACATTCTTGGAAGATTTTCATACTTTCTTTAGTTGTGGCAGTGTATGAATTACGAGGAGGATGTTAATAATCATCTATATTTGACTTGCTACTTAAATGTTTGTCATCATGTAAATCCTAATGAAAATTGGTCGGACGAAAAGAACATATTGATGGAGTGAATGGATGCCGAAAAATAGGGTAATAATTGATCATTAAAAACAATATTTTAAATATCGAAGGGCTACTGCAGTTAAAATAAAATTTTCGAAGAAGGTTTCCCTTTATATCACTAAAAACCTTCTCGTAATAATTATTCCGAAGTCTTCCTTTGAAATATATTACTGGAAAATTCTAAGAGCACACCTGAACGTAAACTCCAGCTTACCACTATACTGGAAGTAATGAAAAAATGAGCTTTCTGTCTGAGATGAAGATGAAGATAAACAAACAGAGTTTCTGTAGACAAGACAAAATGCCGAAAGGCGGGGATAGAAATATATTAAAAGGCCTGCGATTTCTACTAGTTTATAGGAAAGTTTACTTTCAATGTAAAACCGCACAGAATCATATTAACCGTTTTATTATGTATTTATCAGTAGTATACAAGTATATTGAAAATACGTCAATGTTAGGTAATGAAGAAATTAAAGGGACACATACAGTGCACGTTTCACCATAAAGTGAATAATGAATAATATATACAAAGAGCTAAAATTGTATTTGAAATAAAAAAAATATACGGTACTATTCAGAATTTTAAACCTCCAGACTATTACGAGTTGGCCGTGGAGCATGGCAGTTACGCATCTAGCTATCATATATTGATCTATCAATGTGATTACCTTTACAATGAATAAAGAGAAAGAATTTATATTTAAAATGAATATCTAATGAAATATTTCAAAGATAGGAGGTATACCGCTTTATATCTGACCAAAATACTTCATTGGCGAATTAATAAAAAGTAGGTGTAAACACGCATGATCATAAAGCTCACCTGGTTTATTTTCGCATTTGGCAAATCTGACGACACACTTACCTTAATTTTACATTCTGTAGTCTTCTCTAGAATTTGGTAATGCTCCATTTCTGTGTCTCGGTCATCGTCTGCATAGGCGGATCAAAGAATTTTTCGAAGTTTTTTCCTAGGAATATTTTTGAAATGCATTGTCCGCTACCCTAAGTAAAAAGAGGGGCAAGTTTTTTTTCTCTATTTTGTTTTCCTTGCTTTAGACTATCTGTTTACACGTAAACACTTGAAGTGAACATATACAAGTAGAGGCGGATTAGATCCAAATAATTTACTGAGTATGGGTCGCGGCTACGCGCTAAGGCAAAACATCCTCTGAATTCTCGCTGTTTATGACAATTTCCTTCTATTCCTATTCGAATTCTGACGAGGAATATGACAAATCTAGGTATAAATCCTACTCACAGTCGCTCAAATTCAATGTACTGTACGATTCTATTATCGTTTGGACGAATAAAATCAAGTAGTCTATAAATCATTTATCGCCACGTTTGAGTCTAACCAAGGTGGGGACGTCAGGACCCAGTTGCACAAAAGTTTAACTCGCAGTTAAATTTAACTACGAAGTTACTCGAGGTTAAATTTGTTGTTGTGGTAAATCTAAAATAAAAATCTTATTATTTTACTTGTAATTAATTAACTAAACCATTTTGCAATAGTGATAAAACTGTAAAGTAAGTAAATTACAAGCTAAACTTTTAACTTGTAATTAGATGCTAACTAAAACTTAACTTAACAACGCATTGTGCAACTGGGTCGAGGTCGCTTATCTCGGTCAGACGCTGAATCGTTGTATTGAAAGATGTTATGTAACCCCTGTAGTAGACCTAGCCCTTAATTATTAAAGGACAGGGAGTCAAGAGAAAATGTTAAACAACGGTGTTTCAAGCCATTCAAAAGTATGAAAACATTTGTATCCAGTACATAACTCATTTTATGACCCTAAGTCTAAATTTCAGATTTGCAATAAACAGTGTTTACTCTGTGTGACTGTTTGTCTTTTCGTCCACCCGTTATAATGGTCAAAGCATATTCAAAGAGATTTTAATTTGGCTAAAATCGTCATAAGTATCTTTTATACTTAAAATTATCTCATTGAGCAAAATCAATTTTGTCTGAATAAACGGTTTTTTTTTCTTTAATGTGTTACAGATATAGTATAGAGAGATTACGTCCATAACATCACAGTGTCATTAATCTAATATTGGAATTCACAAGTATATTTTTTCTGAGCTTTAATATTATTTTTCTAGAAGAGATTCTTGTACACAAGAATGCCAACAAACGAATGATGCTGCGAAAGAAAAAACGGATAAACTACAGAGAGAGATATCTGACTTACAAAAGCGCACAGTTGACTCTGAAGAGAGGGTAAAATCTGCTTCAAAGAGAATACACGAACTGGAATTGGAGAAAGGAACAATGAAAGTTGAAGTGAAGGAACTTAATGAGCAAATGCAGACATTAGTTGCAAGGTATTCTTTGAAAATAATGTTGATTGTATGGTCTTTCTCTTTTGTCTTTGTGTTGATTTTATTAGCCATTCTCTGTTACCAATTCAAAATTTGGACATGCATAGAAATCGATTTTCTTGAAATTTTGCACAAGTATTGGAATGAATGGAAGTATCAACTATGAGATTTTGTTAATGTAATTTGCATCGGTTGCCAAAGCAGTCGCCCGACAATTTGGAAAAATTGTGCTATGGGAGTGTCAGTATGTCTTTTTCAAAGTAATTTTATACCCATACAGATGATTATAGAAATATAATCATGGTATCCAATTCATATATCCCACTTTTCAGAGAATGCAACACTTTTCACACTCGTGCGTGTTTTCCATGCTATTAGTCTGTAAAACAATAAAATCAACAGTAGGTAGCAATTTCAATTTTTTCCCACTGTTTTTAAGTCCAAATCCAATCAGAAAATCTTTATAAAATTTTCTGTATTTAAATCATATTTGATGCAGGACGTTTTAAAAAAGGTCCAATTTTTAGAACAATCCATAAAATAATATTATTTCCGTGTAATAACACAATTATGCAGATTGCTTGCGGTCAGTTTAATGTGTAATAAAACTATAACTTACAAGAAACACATAGGATTATATCATTTAAGTAGAGAACAAACTATTAAATCGTGTAATTTTCGGGTATTTTATATACCATTGTTGACAATGATATGTTTTGATTACCTCCCTCACATTGAATTGGAACTCTTTAGTGTTTTTGGAAAAGAAAGTTACAGACAAATTTCCACGATACTCGAGGGAAAAGTGATGTTTTAGTGGGGCGGCAGTAGACTATTCTGAACGAATTAATCAGTTATCATTTTGGTTATATTTTTAGATTTTCATTTGTCATACTTTTCGATGATTAGAGATACCCTTCACTATGTGAATCACGTTACTGAGAAAACGATGTAATCATTCCACTCGAAAAACATATCGGTTGGATCAAACCTGTGACTTTGCTGTTCATACCAGCAATTTTGAGTGCAATCTTGTTTGTACAGAAAGAAAAATATGCCCCAAACGACAGAGAACCTGCATTTTGCCTGTCATTGAGATATGGTTGTTAAAAGTCGGTCTTGTAGCGAGTGAGTCGTCTCAGCTGAAATTTTCTAAAATAAAACAACTGCCTTTTAGGATCAAGTCACATGCTGCATGTGAGATAAAAGGCTTAGAGGAGTATTTTTGCAGGGTATCAATATAAACCTATATATCTAGACTCTTGATTTTAGTAAGCCTACACTTTGTTTTAAAAAAGTATTGCATTAGGTCAATAAATTGTACAACAATTCTACCTAATGTTATTCATTCTGATAAGTGGTAACTAATGGAGTAGGCCAGAAGGCAGTGCAATGTACTGTTGACTAGACAACAATAATTTTTCATGATAGGTATTCTAACTTTTCATTAGCAGTTTCTAGCTAACAGCACTAATGATCCATAGACTAACTGTATTTAAAACCTCCCTAGATAACAAATGAGTAAATCTAAAAAGGCATACATAAATTCATGTTAGAACTAGCCCCCTACATACATGTCAATTGACATGTATATTCAACTCAAATTTATATATATATATATAAACATTGTATCTGTATGTTTTGAGGTAAGCTGTTGATCATTTACAATTACATGTATTATTTCTAAATAATCATGAAAAAATACATATCCGGAAGAATTGAAATGGGGGATTGGTCACCCCCAGGTTCCTACACTTATGTTGTGATAAAGATATCTGAATGTTAGCACTTAAGGAGCCATACTTAGCCAAGATCATCTTGTTTTCCCCTGTGCTTTGTATCAAATTGAGGGTAATTATGTAGGAAAGTCCGCCATATTACTTACAGCAGATTGGTGGTTTTTACCTATATGCATGATCAGAACATTTGTAGGTGGGGGTTCCCTATGGCATAAGACTGTTACCAAAGTGGAAGAAAAGTGGTTAAGTCTACATGTAGCATTAAACACTCTCTTAATTAGCCCTGCTGTCACCATGGTACCTTTCTGATGATTTGATGATTAGAATTATACATTTTGTTCACCTGGTTGAAAAAGTATGAGACTATAAAACTTAAAGAGTAACATATCGATACCTTTGTGTATGTGCATAAAAATGTACAGTTAAACCTTTCTTGAGAGAAACCTAATCTTGGTGTTTGTCAGACAATCTATCTGACATCCCTATGTCCATGCATGTCTTTTTTCATTGGGCATAGCATTGGAATTCTAAATTAAAAACCTTTATACACATATCAGTGAAAATATGTTTTGACCTTATGACCGTGACCATGTCATTTTCAATGTAAAACTCCAACAGGTGACACATTACCTCAAACATTCAAGTTAATCTAACAGGATTTATTGTTCCGTTTTAGTATACCACGAATAACAATACAAAAGCATTTTTGAAAACCATTTTTTCAATTTTGTTGCCATAGCAACCAAAATTAAGATGACATTTATTTATAATTTCTTGTTTTATCTCTGCAGAATTTTATTGTTATTTTTAAATTATTTCATAAAGTAAAAGACTTCCCCGTAAAAATGATATCTTTTTATCTAAATTTCACTAAAAAAAAGCTTCAAAATAACCCATGTTTGTTGCCAAGGTTACGGACAAACCGTACAGATATCCATATTTTTTTTTTACCTTTTGAGCATAAACACATGTTTGGCATTGACTAGGAATATATCTGATAATTCCGACTGACCGCAAGAATTTGTCATCGTTTATATAAAAACATCCAAATTGACTACTTCTGAACTTTCCCTGACCTATTTTTTCCATAAATATTTGTTTTGCAAAAAACCTTGTGAATATATATGAACTACACATTTTTATAAAGCATAGGTCAATATTTCATAATAATAGCATTATTTTTGAAAATACTAAGCTCAAGATAGAATTGTAGCGCCTTCAAATATGCTAATTTTGTTTAAAAAATTGGCATTTTTTCCACTCAATATGGCTACCCCCGTTTCCATGGCAACCAATTTGTAAATTCATGTATGACGACTGTTTTTTGCGTTTTATCCCAATACTAGAGAGTATGCGAAGTTCCAATGAAATCTGAGACCATGTGTACCCACCCCCAATATACAAGTGTAAATGCTTACAGAAATTTGCTCTTAACGACTAACTCAATAATATTTCGGTCATAAGGAAATATCATAGATATGGAGATAAATTGCATTGAAATGTTGCCTATTCCTGGGACTTGAGCCATTGAGAGGTGATGAATCTTTAATATCCTGACACTTGATTCAATACAGATTATCGGTTCTTTCTGTTCAGTGTTGCAGGGTTTAAGGGCATGATATTGTTAGTTACACACGGAGACCAGCTGTTTCTTGAGGTCATAGACAACATTCTATTTGAAGATCCAACAGATCATATGTTGTCCTTAATTCCGGTCAATATTTGTTTAGTTCTACCCCTCTTAGATGATGCCTCTACATTCATCTAAGAATGCAGTAAACCTAACCATGTTCCCCACGTTGTATTTATTAAGACTTCAGGGATGGTGGTTTGCATTATTCGATATTTTCATAAAACCCAGCTCAAATAGTTTTGTTGAGCCATGGATACAGATGATAGAGACGATATTCAGAGAGGTACATGAACAATTTCTTGTAATTTTAAACGAACAAACTTATACGTATGACTAAGATATTTGCTGATCAGAGGACCAAACTGTTGCCTATTGTCATTAGGGCAAAATAGGCAACAGATTGGTCTAACTGTTTAACAAAATATATATTATACAATAAAGTCTACAAGATTATTTGCCCCTTTCGTAGTAGGAAAGTGAAAGGAATATTAAAGGCCATACCTCAATACGTTTGGTCTGTTATCTCTGCTACAGGTGAGAAAAATGCAATCAAACCATTTTTGACACGACTACTGCCCTGGACCTTAGAACATTACCAGTGCTTCATACTCTCCATTCCATATATCTGCAAGGGGCATATTGAAACATTTTTGATCAAATATTTTTCTTATTGAGTTACGACCCGTTAGCATTGAAAGTTTCCAATAATTCCCCGTTCCTTCTCAATATCTCTTTAACAGACACATAAATTGAAATGAAATTATATCATAAGAATTTATAGGTCAAAAATCCCTTTCATTAATATTAAGCAATTTTTGACAAAGGTTCAACCTTTATACCGACTTATAAAATGTTACAAAATCTAGTTGTTGAAAGTGTCCATTCAAGATCTTTGCAATGGACCCGTAAAATAAAGTAAAATGGGGTATACAGGTATATAATGGGGATATCAAGGTCGGATTTTCTCTTCTGTAAGAATTACTCGTACACCCCTTGAACTTAGAAAATTTCTCATATTTTCAAATTTTGTTCCAAAATTGCTGCAATGGTTGCCCATACTCTAATTAAATTTGATTCATGGATACTCATTGTAATCATAAGGTAGAGTTCATAATTGGTAAATTCATCTATCAGTATTTGATATAGTTTAGTCCCTTGAACTTTGAACATTTCAATAATTCAAAGTTTTTAGTCAGTATCTGTGCAGTGGATGCACATATTGATAGGAAACTTGGTATGTAGGTACATCAACTCTTAATAAGGATGTCTCAGTTATAGAATGTTATTTATATTTTAATTTGTACTTAGAAGAAAGGTACGTTACTTTTAAATAGGTCTTCTTTTAATTAAGGTTTTTTAATATTTACTCATAGAAACAAATTTAGACAAGAATCCAAAACATAAGAATACAAGACAATGGCTGTTGCTGCTGTTAACTGCTTATGTTCACATTGAGTACCCCTAAAATACAATATGTGTGAAAAAGTATTTTGAGTTAGACGTACATGTAAATGGAAAATGACAGACATAGTTTTCGTTCTATCTGTTTGTCATTACCATTTGAAGTAACCTGAATTATTTGGATTTTTTATACGTAGTTATGTATTTTGTGACAGACGTGTTTTATCGTTGATGTACCCACTGTTGATACTGATGTGACAATGATTCACCTTTAAGGTAGATAATAACAGTTTTATTAGGAAAAAAATTCATCGTGGAAAAATCGTCATTTTTGTTATAGGGATGCTATAGCAACCAAGCAACAAAAATATCCACAAAAAGGTGGGGTCACCGAGTTCGTTTCCATGGTAACACACCTCAAATTTCCCGCCATGACATTATTGCTGAAATAGCATTAATATTGAGTTTTTTCTTGATAAATTTTGTAATTTCTCAATTAAAGTGATGAAAAATGCTTCATTTTATTCTACAAAGACCCAGAATTAAAATTCATGCTGATCCAGGGAAAAAATGCTACCTAAATTCATTTTATTGATGATAATTTCGACTCAGGTGGAAGAAATCGAGGTCCAAATTTAGCATAGCTGACGTCAAAAATCCGTAATTGCGAAAATTTGTGTCGTGGAATTTTTCTTTTTTTTACTCAGATTTAATTATTTACACATATGTGTTGTATCCTCAAAATATCACTACCGGTCACCGAATTAGATAAAAAGATATAGCTGATTACATTTGCAACCATGCGTGTCAGTGCAGCATAACGTCATGAGAATTCTATAGGCCTATAACGTAACGGCATGATGTGTTGTGTCCTGTTGATTGAATTTTGAATGATAGATCGCTTACATGAATTCATGAACATCAAATATATATATTGTATATTATTGAATTAAACTAATATAACGAAAAAAAAAAACCGCTGCTATACACCTATTATAAACATTGACAGGTAGTCACTGCACCGAGTGCATCATAACGTCACGAAAATACAACCGTATTTAAAACAATGTACAATCATAGGCCTACCCCCTCCCCTTCCCACTAAAAAATACATTGATCACAATTTCTTTCTTTCGTACCAGAACCTTAATATCAGCCGTTTTTTTTTACAGAGAAATAGTTTCGGTACGTAACGTAAAAGGTAGCCTCCAATTTCAATACAGGAGATTATGGAATGGAGCTTTGCGTATTTAGCGTAAATTTATTGGCCGAAACGAGGTGAAACGGTACAATATCTTGATATTTTATCATATGCGGATCCAAGGGGATGGGTCGAGGAGCT
>JACSZP010060060.1:0-13055 GCA_016161895.1 Pinna nobilis | reverse complement strand
AACAACTATCTTAAGCGTAGATGTCGGTCTCGCGAATCGATGTTGATACTCATGTGTTGTAGCTTTATCCTGTGATGGTGGCGGGAAATAATCGCCTTTTTTCCCGCTTTACTTGCTCTAAAGCCATTTTTTACGAACAGCCCGCTTCCCAGGAGCTTTTTGTAAATAATTAAATGTAAATATTGCCATTCATTACTAACATACAAACGAAACATAAATACATTGATATATGAATAAATTATTAAACAAATCAAAACTTATAATGGGATTGATCTTGTTGAATTTCAATATCCCCATAATGAAATATTTGAAACATGAGGTTTGAAGGCCTTTTTCTCTGTATAGCACTTGTGAATAGGGCAATAGGTGAGATAGGGATTTGAACCATCTCATCGTTAAAATAGAGAATTTAATTTTAATGGTTAAGTCCAACCTGTTCCAAAACGGGTATAATACATCACAAAACCCTCTACAGTTGACACTTCCTACTATAAGTGATTACTCTATCCAGGATTACTACTTACACGAAGTGGAAAACAATTACAGAAAGTATAAAAGTATGTATGTGAAAAAAACGATTACATCTTATGGTTACTGTCTGAAATCAGAGACTTATGAAATGTTTGCAACACTTGGTAAGTGAAATATGACAATATTTGTAGTAGTAGATTTCCTCATTATATTTGTTCTTCAGAAAGTATAGCCATGTAAGTTTATATAAAATTTTGATAATAAACATTTGGTAAAAATTATTGGTCATATATAATCATATATATGGTTTATACAATCATTCTAATAATACCAGCGATAAAAATATATTTTGTTTTTCAACGTATTATTCTTTAGAATCTATCGTTTGTTATCTTTCTTCCACAGATCGGTATGAAACAGAAAAGTTCTTGCAACGGTAAGGGTCATAATATATAAAGAGTAATCAGTATAGGATATTAATGAATACAGAGGATTAATAATGTAGTACTGCTGACAGTTTGAACGCGCATTTTACTGCATGTAATTTTGACAAGTGAACAATCAGAATGCGTGTTATAAATTTGATTGCATTAGAATGAACAATTGCTATGGTTGTGAAAAACGAACAAGGGATGCTGACTCCTCCCGGACACCTGGCCCCATCCCATTCCGGATTTGTAATTGTTATCAACGTTCAGACCCTTATTATTCTTTCGTTTGTCATGTTTGTTGGCATAAGATTTTCGAACATCCATTGTAACTTCTGCAATTTTGTTTTGAACAGCGAGTACAAAAATGTGGTAAATGCCAGTTATTACACCAAATGATGCGTTAACTTATACATATCAAATAAAGATATTCAAAGGGGTTTTCCTTTCAGCGAGTTTGACCCATTGAAGGTAGACCGGAGGGAACTTTACGATTGGTACTTGAGAGGTAGGCCAAACCTTTTTTATTTTGTACAATTGTATTTATAAAATTGTTATTCCCCATAACATTCCGCTTTTCGTCATTTAGAAATAATAATGCTCTATAAAATGTAAGGGCACGCGCAATTGCTCGATTGTGCTTTTTTATTTGGACTTTAACTTTCATAAAACATAAACATTCTAATAATACCAGCGATAAAAATATATTTTGTTTTACATCGTATTATTCTTTAGAATCTATCGTTTGTTATCTTTCTTCCACAGACTTGGATGATTTCTCGCAACGGTAAGGATCATAATAAATATAGTGTTTATAAAATAGATATAGATGACGTCCCGGCTTGGCCTCCAATGAGACTCTTACAAATTCTGAGCACTGGTTTGAATCTCACAGGAAGCTAGTTTGAATATGTGAGACATTTTTTCATCTACATAAGATTTTAACTTCCCGGGTTCGTTTATAAACGGGTTGTCTCTTCCTAAAAATAAATAAATAAATAAAATAAAATAAAGAATAAGAATGAAAGTTTGTCGAGTTATTGTAAAACAAATAAATGTTCTGCTTATAGGCTAACTCTTCATCGATTTTTTTTCTGTTGTGTAATTCTTATGTAATTGACATTGATAATTTTATATTTAAGGACATTCATAAAAATGATAAAAAGGAGTCATTTTATTCGATGTCAGGTACATGTTACATAGATAAATTGTAAATATAATTTTGCAATAAATAAACTAAAAAGTAGTACTTAATAGAATTACGATTTGATTCATTGCTTAACCTCTACGGGTGCCACGCGTGGAGCAGGAGTTGCTTACCCTTTCGGAGCAGCTGAACTCACCCCCAGTTTTTAGTGGGGTTCGTGTTTCTTTATTTGTAGTTATTAGTGTATTTGTGTATTTCTTTTTGTAATTTTGTCTCCTTTTTGTTTTGGCCACGATTTTGTCTGTCGTTGACTTATTCTATTTGGAATGCCGCTTTGTATTATTGCCTTATTCCACCTCTGGTATATTCAGGGTTCCATGTGTGGCTGTTTGCCCCACTCTTGCTTTGTATTCCTTATAGAACTTATCCCCTCTTTTCTCGTTTATGACCATCACCGGTTATGAATTATTCTTGTAGTCGAAAATGTGTGACAAGATGGGTGTCACGCGTGGAGCAGGAGTTGCTTACCCTTCCGGAGCACCTGGACTCATCCCCGGTTTTATTGGGGTTCGTGTTACACTATTTTCAGTTATAAGTGTATTTGTGTTTTTCTGTTTGTCATAGGTCAACATAACTATAACCTACAAGCATTTAAGTTAAAAGAGCAAAGTTTAAGCCATGTTCTTGGAATACGGTAAATAGCACTGAACCCGTTATTGGGCTGTCAAAAGTAAGGAAACTCCACAGGATGAATATTGTGGTTTCAGCAAAAATGAAGCTGTGTGGAAACCCTGCTGAAACCTAGAAATAGTTTCCTGTATAGTTTGCGCTTTGCGGAATCCAGTATTTACTCTCAGCTTGGTTTCCTGCTGGTTTTCATATGGTTGGCTATGTTTCTATATGGTCAGTATTTTGGGAACAAAGCTGAAACTTTGCAATCTAGTTTCCATATGGTTTGCGTTGACGGAAGCTTAGAGCAAAAGTTTTCTCATTGTGGAAACCAAGCTGAAATTTTAAATATAGTTTCAATATGGTTTCAGTACGCTGCAATTTTAGGCGACGTTTCCTGATGGTCTTTGTACTGCGAAAACCAAGTTGAAATTGTTCAATCTAGTTTCCATATGGTGTCCGTTGACATAAGCATAGGACCTAGTTTCCTGATAGTTTCTGCACTGTGAAAACAAAGCGGAAATGTTCAATGTAGTTTCCATATGATTTCAGTATGTTGAAACCTAGGACAAAGTCCTGATGGGTTCTGGAGTGCAGAAACTAAGCTAAAAAATTTAATAAGTTTCCTTATCGTTTTAGCTAGCTTTAACTTAGACCTGAATTTCTGTTAACTGTATTTTTCATGCAGTGATGACTAGCAGTTCTTGCAAATAGTAGGTGGTCCTTGATACGCGTAGAGACAAGTTTCTAATACCTGTAATGCTAATTTCATTATTTCAATGAGTCTTCAAAATTTGGATAGTGAATGAGGTATATCAAAGCATATAAAATGTAATAGGAACAGTTAAGATAAGTTTTTCTTTGAGTAGAATTATCAAAATTCCACATGAAAATAGATTCTCCCCTTAATGGGAAAGACTTAGTACATGTAAGTAGGCCGATGCTTGTCATTCTTGCATGGGGTACATTACTTACCCAATCTTGTGCTGTTTAACATAGGTATCTGTGATTAAGTTTTGTAGCTTGGTACTAAAATGACCTTTGTCCAATTATCTAGGAAATTTTACCTGAATGTATAGATGGCGCAAATCTAAATATCAGTCAAAAATTATTTTCTCCAACTTACAAACTCATTATCTACATCAATACGAAGCAAACAGATGCATTGTGTTCAAACAGTAAAGCTCTTTGGTTGATTAAAACAATTCATAATTGTTATTTCTATAATTTACAGGCTTTGTTTACATTGATCAAGTCTTGATTTCTATCCAACAATCCAGACTTGCTGAATACTGCAGTACGATTATGCCTGCTAGATCTGCGTAAAGAGTAGGCCTTCCTAGCTAAGATATTGCACTTTGCCTGGGTGTATTACATGCTCTCTCTTTCTCTCTCTATTTATTTAAAATGTTCATTGCAATTTATTTCCTTTGCATCTATGTGAAGAACAAAAATTTGCTCAAATCAGCAATTATTCAACATAAGAATTCATAATTTTTCAAATTAAAAAAAAATTGTCATTAAATTTCTTTAATTTTTTGCCAGAATGTAGCAGTACACATCTCCTCACTTGAGAAAAAAAAAATTGGCAAAACTGTAGTTTTCGTTTCAGAGAAAATGTACTGTATGTGTGCTGATACAGCGATCCCGCAGAATCCTAATCCAGTATGGTTCAAAACTTTATTTTTATTGTTCATTTCCACGGGAGTAAATGTTTGGGTGCTGTTGCATGTGCGTTGAAGTCACACTATGTTTTAGCATCTATTCACCTTTTACGGTGAAATTCTACCAGAATAAACCGTACTTTTTACCTGATAACTTCCCCGATTAATCAGAGGCCTTCGGCAGAACAGTATGAGTTACCTCCCCTTCCTCTTCTTGAGTAATCATAATTTTATGTATTCATTTTTAGATTGTCCTGTTTTGATGAAACTATGATAAAAACTGATATGAATATTCATAATTATACATAAATTTTAAATCAAATATTTTTGTCAAAATACATACCAACGGTTGATTAATATTCGTAATGTTGCATTACATAGGGCCTAACTTGCCATCAAATGTAGGCCCCTTTTACAACCATGCTGGTACTACTTTATTTTACAGAATATCATGTGTATTTAGAATCTAGGCCGATATGGCATGTTCTTGGTGTTCAACAAGATTCATTTAAAAGTAAAATCTTTCTACAATGTAAGGAGATGATGTAAACAACTGGTCTATGTAAGCATATGAACAATTTGCAACAATGTAGCAATTTCAGGGTTTGACGTCAGTTACTTGTAAACAAAGAAACTAACACACTTTGATATGAATTTTGACACTGAGATTGATTCAACGTAATAATCCTCGATTTCTGTCGAAGTTTCAGCACAAATGGTCATAAAATAGCAGAGATATGGTCTCGAATAGTTTCTTAATTTCTTTCTGTCCAGTCCCTAAGTACTTTGAGTATCAATTGAAGACGGCTCAAGATGGACAGAGTCACAGAATATAGGAAATGATTGAGGATTCCTTATATAGACCTAGTGTATACCAAGATATCTGGGAAACAAAAACCCTGTATTTCTCCTTGGAGCACTCCAATGCAAATGACTGAAATATTCCTACAATAACTTTGCTGAAAATACTGATATATTATCATGAATGGTTTCTCAGTGGATATTATAAGTGCAAGCCTTGTGGAAAGCTTTTTAAAGACATTATATTTTACTAGAGTTTCCAGAAGGACATGTTCCGGTAAAGCAGACTCGGTTTACAAATAATTCAGTCATCTGATAAAAAACCAAACCAAGGCCATAAGATATAATAAAATAATATAAAATAAAACAATATGACATTTATATTCATAACCAAGATTGAGGACTATTATTCTTTATTATTCCTTCATAAAGAGGATCATGTAAATGCATAAACCTAGGTTATCCTGTCATGGACAAACTATATGGAAACCGTAGTGCAGAAACTTTGGCTGTCCAGAAATCAAGATGATTTCAACTTGCGGAAACCATACAGAAACTTCCAAGTTTCTGCAGTGCGGAGAACTAGGCCGTCCACGAATCCAGTTGGTTTCAGAATGCGGAAATCATACTGAAATTTCCAAGTTTCCTCAGGTTTCTGCAGTGCTGAAACCTAGGCTGCCCATGAATCCAGATGGTTTTAGCTTGCGGTCATCATACGAAAACTTCCAAGTTTTAGCAAGTTTCCTAAATGTAGAAACCCTGGCCGTCCACGAATCAAATTGGTTTCAGCTTGCGGAAACCATACGAAAACTTCCAAGTTTACGCAGGTTTCCGAAGCTGAAATCTTCTGGATTCGTGGACGGCCTAAGTTTCCGCCTGTGGATACCATACGGAAACTTGAAGTTTCAGCATGGAAACCTCGTGGACAAAAGTCGGGAACCCTAGCTTCCATATGATTTACGTAAGGTTTCAGGGAAGGGGAAACCATATTTTTCATCCAGTGCTCTCGGAAGCATTTTGTATATTACACATAAAAATGGTACAAGCGTAAAAAGGAAACCGAGTTCAAACTGAAGGGTAAATAATAAAAGGAGGGAGATTGATCCATACAAAAAAGTCATGCAATGCACATGTTTTCAACTGAATTAAGCGGAAGGACTTATTTTGAATTTTTTTTTCGAAACTTCACGGAAGGCCTGAAAGAATAAGCAAACGATGGACAATAATTATCTTAGAGCGCATTTAGATCAGTGCAATGGTTCTCCTGATCTGTGACATTTTCTAATAATTTCAAATGTAGTCTCGGTCCCTTAAGGGGTCAATGAACATGTACAATCAAGTGTCCAGTTCTAAATTGAAACATGTTTAACCTATACTCATAAATGAGCAAACATTAGCGTGAAATATCAAGGCGTACTCAATTGGACAAAGAAATAAAATAAGAGTGTCACATAAGTAAATATGTTAACTTTTGCATTTAACATATATACATTAAATATTGAAGTATGCCGAGGAAGAAAAATGATCAAAGGACGGGATCAAAAGACAGAGAAAGGGAAATTTCCGAAATTTATCGGGTCTCCACAGGTAGGCTAAACTTTTTTTATTTTCAACAAGTATTTAAATGCAATTCTTACTCATGAAAATATTGACATTTTATAAATGATGTTGAAATAATGAAATATCCAAATGCAAATAGCACTAAATAAATGATTAGGGAATCATTTGTATGTATGTATGTATGTATGTTTGTATGTATGTATGTATGTGTTTGTGTGTGTGGGGGGGGGGGGTGTTCATTCATTCATTCATTCATTCATCAATGTTTTATGTATGCATGTGTTGTCCTCTTCAGACAAAGGTCCAATACAAAATTGAAAAAAGTTTTTCATCTGCGGCATTCGTTTTAATTGACTGCCATGCACCCGGGTAATTGTGCTCGGAACCTCAGATGTCTTGGCATTTTCCATTACCTGAAAAAGGAAACAATGGCTTGTATTTATGTATGGATACGAACGAAGGGCTTCAATTTTTTCTACACTCAGAAAATGTGGTATTTAAGCGGCAAGGTTTCTATAACTTTCCAACATATATTGTTGCCCTACACCTAAGATATCTGTGTCTCATCTGAGGGAAATCGAAAGCAAAGCGCTGTACCTTAATACCTGCACACTCGTTTCATGCCTACCTGTATGCAGATTTAATAACGAAGCGAGAAAATACTGCTCAGATGCTTCAAAGTTAAAAAATAGTTGATCATAAAATGATTCAAGAATTGTCTTACCTTAGACGTGTTGCCACGGTTTTACAAACTTATTTGGGGAACTAAAGAACGTTCTGTTGAGCTCGTTTGCCAATTTCGGGAAGATTTCTTCTGATAAATAAATGTGTTTCCGTATTCATATACATTACATGAATTTAATTCAATGCTATAGAAAAAAATCGCGTATGAAAGGAACTGTAGGAAGGGGACAGTTTTTTGTTTAACATTTCATGACAATTACGTGAGTCTACAATGGACCATACACAGAAATTTGCGTGACAATTTGTTTACGGCTCCCAATTTTATTTAAGTTGAAAACACTCCCTAGACTTGAGTATTATCTTGTAGCTGACTTAGTCATATTGTCTTAGAATGATATTATGATCATGGAATCTGATTGTATTGACTATGTAAGATCTGTTCCTATAACAGTCCGATGTATCAGTTCTTGTTCCTCAACTCAGGTTCTGAAATCCGCAATTATGTAATGAAAATTAAGGTATGAATGTAATTGAAAAATCTATATTTCGAATAATACTATTCGTTTTCTATACCCCTTCTGATGTTTTGCGAACCCTTTATGTTTCCATTTAATTAACTTCTAAAATATCTTGATTTTAATCTGAACAGGTCTACAAGAGGACTGTGATTTAGAAAAATGCATGCAAAAATTGCTATGAAATTATTTATTACATCACTTTGAACGTTGGATTTTTTCAGGGGAGTATCTGAATCACAGAGTTCCATTTTACATGTAAGTAGTCGACAATATTGACATACGCAGTGACTTACATCTTTCTTTTCTTTCAAACTTCTGAAGCTATCTTTTTTTAACATTGTTGCTGTTGTTGCATTGTTTTTTAATGTCCCACTGAAGAATATTTCTCTCATATGGAGACGTCATCGTGTGCCAGTGAAGGGCGACAAATTTTGCCTATGTTCGGCACTGCTGGCCGTAGGACAGGGAGGGTTCTTAAACGTGCCAACATATATTGTGACACGGGAGCTCGGTTTTTACTATCTCATCCGAGAGACAAGGACGGTCAACATTAAACCCAAACTTTGAAGTATTACATCATATGAAGTATGATAGTATTTAGAGATTGATTCTTCTCCCAAATTCACTCAATAATATTTACAGGAAGTGCGAAATGATGAGTTAATCAACTACGGTAGCGGACGATAAGCTAAACGCGCCGTAACCAAAAAATGACGGCGAGTTGACCTAACGTGAACTTTCTGAATTTTTAACCGTTTATCGTTAGTTGTCGACTAGTATAGACCACTGTCTCCGGTTAAATATACACGTAGTTTGTCTTTTTTACAGCTGCGTTAATCCTCAATTGATTATATTTTAGAAATAATATTCTTTCAACTCTGTCGTTTCAATTGATATAGTAACTATGTTGTATGTTCTCGGTGGCGAGGTAATTCAATTCAATAATGGGTTAGCTGGCCGTTCTTAAAAAAGGTTAAATGTGTATTAATGCGCACAAAACGCATGTCAATGTTAAAAGATTTACTGTCATAAAGAATAATGTATGAGAGAAGAATACCAATATCCATTGCCTGGTGATGATTGACAAATCCACTAGCCAAATGAAGTTGCTCGCCAAGCCCCGGCATGGACAAACTTAATCTGGCACTCAGGTGAGTGGATTTGTCAACCATCACAAGGCAATGGAGTAATGATAGTTTCGAAAGGTGTGGCACTCGGAAATTTATTTATCATTCATAATAAGATTGAAATGAGATACAAAATAATAAACATATATATGAACCTGTTTATACTATATTCATTGCGCACGACGCGAATATAAACAGATTCAAAACGAATAGATAGAAAAAGTACGTTATCATTATTCTGATCATTGGTGATAAACAGCATGATTAACCTTGTCAGTAAGTAATGTTTTCTCTTCACAGGAAATCTGTATTGTTTGGAATAACACTCCTGGCTTCACGATTCGGTTCAATATTGACGGACGCAGATTTTATACCTATTCGACCAAATTCAAACTTTTGTAGCATCGATTATTCCAAGCTACCGAGTACATGTGGCTCTGACAAAACACGGGCATTTCATTGTGTGTACGATAGCGATGGTCAGCTCGGAATATGCTGTGCTGAAAAATTGTGGATACCGAAAGGTATTACTTTTGTTCACAATCAGACATATCATACATGGAAGGTTTTCGGTCTTGATACCAATTCTTACCTTTCCAATCATCAGATATGATTGTATCTCGGCATACTAAGATTTCTCCTTTAGAACGAATATGTAGTATCATAGTAAGTCCTAAATAAACATTTAATCAATAACTACAATCTCAATTGCGTATGCTTATTCATGACATTGCAGCATGTAAACTGTATGTTTCAAAATTATTTTAATTTAACCATTTTAGCGTAAATTGTAAATTCTTAAATTAAATAATTAAATGCAATAAAATTGCATTCTTATCGTTTGACATCCAAGTTTGTTTTTAAATAAACCAATTGACTTTGGATCCGTGTAAATAAAACACAAACTATGTTATATTGATATATGATAAAACAAAAAGCTGAACAATTATCGTTTAATTTTGCGCATCAACAAGAATACTTAATATCCTTACAGTGCCTTCTACTCAATCTTTTTTTTAAGGAAATTGTCCATTCTTTTCGAAAGCTTTCGGCGAACTCGACTATCAACCATGCTTTGCGGAAGCCTGTCCGAATGACAAAGACTGGTATATGTCCGATGAGGCGTTCATGTGTAAGAATATTAAACTCATCAATTTCTCGTGGAATATTCAAATTAACATTAAGCGAAATTGCACTTTTTGAGCTCAATATTCTTTTAGCGAGCAGTTATGATGTTTGAAGGGTAAGCAGTTATTTCGTCTCTTTCTGGCACGTAGCTAAAATCTCAGTCTCTCTGCTTCATGGATTTCTTTTGCATTTTATTTCTAATAAGATTATTAGTACATCAAATATTTATCCATGTTAACATGTTGTTGAACCATTAATGAAATGTCCGTTGTATCAGAAAATGTATTTATGACGTTTGTAAACACATTGGGTTGTTAAGACTACATTAAATTAAGCATCTATATAACACGTTTGCGATATTGTCTTTCATAAGAATGTCTAAGCGGCACATGGAGCGGGAGCTTTCTCGAATTCGAACAAAATAAACAAGTGTTAATGTAATCGATATTCCAAAAATACAGGATAGTCTAGAATTTGAAAGTATGTGGTTTATGTTGGATGCTAAACATGCTAAGGTATTGTTGAGAAATTGTTAAGTCAAACTTCTGCAAATAGTCTAACAATTCCTTTCATCGAATTATACGGTTACAAAATACCTCCCCTCTGCATCATCCCTGACATTCTGTTCTGCTATGATTACAAATATGTTTAACTTTCACTGAAGATATAACTTTTTGTCGTAAATAAATCTTTACTTAGGTCTGTATTCACAATGTCAATGGGTTTTTTTCAGTGTAGCCTTTTAGGATGTGCTCAAATATATTTGAAACATAAACTGTGTATTTACTATATCTACAATTTTCAAAATATGTTTGTATCAAAGGATTTATTGTTTAACGCTTACAAATTTTCAAAAAAATTCATATCAATCTCTTTATATTGGTTAAACCAAATGTTCCACTAATTTATTTTTTCAGATCCAGGATGCCTGAGAAACAATTTCTCCTCAGTCGCACAGTATGTGTACTTTCATTTTTACCTTATACAGGCATGTGAGGTTGTCGCAACAATTGGTTATAGTGATAATATTGATATCCGGTTCTGTTGATGTAACCATCAATCATTTATACAAAGGTCAAAGGTATCAAAGACGACTGAAAACATTTTGGCATTATCTTTATTACAAAAACGTGTAAGAAAAACTTCTAAATGTTGTAATAAATGACAGCGGTAATGAAAAGAAATTGGGCGGTTTTATAATATAAGAACAGTACTAAATGATTAATATAGAGAGACTTACAGTTAAAAAAGCGCAAAGGATGAACCGACTACCTGTTCAAGGCGCAAGGCAGTAAGTTTTAGAAATGGCCTTCAGTTCAGTTTCTTTTTTGTTGTTGTTGCGTTGTTGTTTAACGTCCAACCCAAGAATATTTCACTCATATGGAGACGTCACCGTGTGCCGGTAAAGGGCGACAAATTTTGCCTTTGCTCGGCACTGCTGGCCATAGAGCAGGGAGGGTTCTTTAACGTGCCAACACCTACTGTGACACGGGACCTCGGTTTTTACTGTCTCATCCGAAAGACAGGCGCTGCGGGAATCGAACCCCGGACCCCTCGGCTCGAAGTCGAACACGCTAACCACTCGGCCACGGAGCCCCCCCCCCCACTTCAGTTTCTTTAAATCACCGACTTTATGAATCCAAAATATAATGACAGTACACAGGAATCCTATATGATATGTATAGAATTTTTGCCTATGATAATGATAACGTAAAATTGTACTATTTATGTACAATTCTTATTGGTGTCATTGATATCTTTATATTGCCGATAGCATCTTTATCTAGACATCTTTGATGAATTCAATTGAATGAAATATCTTTATTTTCTTAAAAGGGAGACATTGGTGACCGAGACCACAACGCACACGAGACAAAGGTAATAACAATGGATTATACATAGAAGTCAATATATCACCTGGGGAATTCCAAACACGACAACTCGTAATAACCAACATCGCAATGTGTAATAAGACAATGCTATGCCATATGCTGAAAGTTAGTTTTTTCTATTAGGACTGGGGTTGTTGTTGTTTGTTTCTTTAATTAGCGACAGGATCCCACGAACTTACAGTAATCAATTCATTTAATGCTGCTTCTGACGAAAAAGCAACATAGCAAAGTACATATTATAATTAAAGTAATGTCATCACTTCCAACGCTTTACGGTCGGCATAATGACTTGCTTGACTGTTATTGAATATTGGTGTTACAAATGATGAGGATAGATTCCTTTTCTCTTACACCTAAATTCGTCCTTATTTGACTGTTTTAAGAGTATTACAAGATAAACAGTATTCCTCGATTTGAAACATTGACGACAAGAGGGTTGCATACTTGGAGTGGAAATTATTAATCTTTCGAGAACGCCTAGACTCACCCTCGGTTCTGGTGTTGTTCGTGTAATTCTTATTTCTGTTATATTTGTTGTGCTGAAAACTTTTTTGTATTGTTTAATCTTTTTGTTTTTGTCATCATAGAAAATATATTTGTCCCTTCAGAGAAATTTCCAATATCCCAATTTTTAACTATTTGCTTTTCATGGCAAGCACCAGAACATTCACGCATTTGTTTTGCTCTTTCTTAATCCAATGTACGTTGTATTTTATATTGGGGTTTTGTATTTGGTGTTTCATGTTTCATATTGGACACCTAAAGGCAATCCAACTAGATAGGAACATATGCCACTCGTACATCCTGTATTACATTGAAGAGATAAAAGAGAATTACACCATAACAATGTTGACGATATAAAAATTGAAAAAGGAGACCAATCAATAAAAAGTAGCTTGATCTTTTATGTAAAGGTAGAGAGACAAATAGATACATGGACGGATAGAAAGAGGGCGAATAATATAT
>JACSZP010060045.1:0-11617 GCA_016161895.1 Pinna nobilis | reverse complement strand
TGAAATATTCTTGAGTGGGACGTTAAACAACAACGCAACAACATATATCTGGCGGAACATATTCGGGGAAATGCCGGCTAACAGCCGGGTTACGCAGGTCGTCATCACCGGTAGTGAAAAAAAAACTGTAGATATGATGTCGGTGTCACTTTGTATCCAATCAGACAGACAGACAGACAAAAAAACTGAGCATTACATTGCACTAATTGTCGTGAAACTGATATTCAATGTTCAAAAATTAAGTTATTACTCATAACCAAAAACCAATGAGTCAAAGCAAATAAATTGCGCTAATATACTAGATTTAGGCCATTTTCGACAATACATGGGGGATTAGCACGATTTGATAAATAAAAAAAAAACTCCTCCAGACAATAGCGTGAATACATTATAAAAGAAATGCTGATTTTTTTCATTGGATTATCATCCTACAAAACATACAAACATACTTAATATGAAAAAAGAAATGAATATAAATTATTAATTTTGAAAGATGATACTGAATAAGTAAATGATAATATCAGTAATTCTTAATTTTATTTCTATCATTATTCTAATGATTACTTTTTTGTCAAATAATTATATACAATATGTAATTATAAGAATAATAATGATGACAATGATAATAAATAATGATTATAATTACAGTCGAAATTTGTAGTTTCAAAGTTCGAGGGATATCGAAAAATATTTTGACTCATCTGAAATTTGACTCAAAAAACGTCTCCAAACTAAGTTTTAAAAAATCCGCTTTATGCAGAAATGTTATGAATACAGATCCCCCTTTTTTATCATCTGACCCACGCGATAGAGACCGTATGATAGGTTGTGACTAACATTATTATCTAGAATATTAGCCAACGAGAAATAATTAGTCATTAACTTACTGAAAAGGATGCAGTCCATTAAATCCTTGTTTTCTATTTTTTTTTTCTGCTTTACTGTGGCTATTTTGGTTTGGTTTTTTGCTTTTGTTTGGTCTCATTTTTACCTGATGGACCATCCGATGTCACTGGTTAATTAATGTCTTGGAAGTTTCCTATGTCATTCATAACTTTTCGGAAAGGTGCTACCCTTTCCCCGTCGGTTTTGAAAAACCAAGCACCTGGACTGGATAAAGGGGATTCTAAATGTTTGTACGGAATGGAATGTTTCCTCGCCATATTGTGCCCTCAACAAATCTTAATAGGGGCCTCTGTGGCCGAGTGGTTAGCGTGTTCGACTTCGAGCCGAGGGGTCCGGGGTTCGATTCCCGCAGCACCACTCCGCGGTTGGCCGTCCCTGTCCTTCGGATGAGACAGTAAAAACCGAGGTCCCGTGTCACAGTAGGTGTTGGCACGTGAAAGAACCCTCCCTGCTCCTCGGCCACAAGTGCCGAGCACAGGCAAAATTTGTCGCCCTTCACCGGCACACGGTGACGTCTCCATATGAGTGAAATATTCTTGAGTGGGACGTTAAACAACAAAAAAACAAACAAACGAAACAAATCTTAATATTTGAATTGGACATGATCATATAAAATGTTTGAGGCTTACAAGCCTTATCTGTCTCCAGCTGGTTTCATTTCTCTTTGAACACTGTTAATTGATTCTACGTTATTGTTTGTCAATAAATCAGAAACATCTCTTACATTCTTTGGAGGGGCCTCCGTGGACGAGTGTTTAGCGTGTTCGACTTCGAGCCGAGGGGTCCGGGGTTCGATTCCCGCAGCTCAACTCCGCGGTTGGCCGTCCCTGTCTTTCGGATGAGACAGTAAAAAAATATTCTTGAGTGGGACGTTAAACAACAATGCAACAACAACAACTGAAAAAATGGTTGATTGCACTCTCGCTCTGAGGTAGTTCTACAATTACGGAAGCGGAATTATCCGCTTGGTAATAGCCAGATTAATTCGATATCTCAGAACATTGTACTTCTCACTGGATGTCTTTTCTAATTGCTGTTACATTGTCTGTCCCTATTGTCATTATCAATAATGTGCCAGGAAGAATTCTGGAAAGTTCACTATACGTCTCAAAGTCCAAATTTCTACGGAGGAAAACAGGACTTATAATAGTGAATGGTCATGCGAGTGTCTGTCTTTTATAGCCTTGTGCTTAAATACACTAGCTAATACAAACATGTCACTCAAGTTAAATATTATGTCGAACCCCAAATTCTCCTCAGTATGTCCAACATAGAACTTCTTTATATCCTGAAGTTACCAGTCCGTGTAGCAGACCACTGAGGGTACTTTGGGTGGTAGATAGCCTGACTTTCTTGGTGAATTGGTGGTCTTAAACAGCTTGAATAGCTGATGAAATATTTACCGCAAAGTTCCCTTTTGATGGTGATTGCCCCACTTGTATTGTATTCTGCTTTAGGACCTGCTCCCTCTCATTCTGCACCTGCTGCATCGACATTGGCAGCAGAGTAGGGTAATTAGTCAGGTGATGCAGCCGACCATAAACAGTGCGGGGACCCATGATACTGCACATGCGGCTGGTCATAATTATTACGGGGACCCATAGCATTGGACTTATGTTCTGTCTTTCACGCACACGAGGCTTTGTCTATCTGTAAGACCTGTTTATCTGTTTTCTTTACATTGCCATGTATTGGTCGCACTTGAAATTGTCCTACAAACTCCACTTTGGCCAGGTCTGGAAGTTTGACTTTGTACAAAGGTGATCTCATTTTTAAAATAATGTTTTATGTAGTAAAGTGATGTTCTATGTAGTAATGTGATACATGACATGATTAGCTAATTAGGTACTTATTCGTTCAATTTCGAATTCGGTCATTACCATAGCCCGTCATCGGTGGCAAATGCTAACAGTCAACGAGTCTAGTAGGCGTCATCAAGAAGAAGGAATCGCTCTCCCGTACCTCTCCAGGTATTGTTCCATTCGTCGTCCCGACTCGATTTACTTCCTTTGTGTAAATGCTGGGTATTGGCCGGACTTCCTTAGTGAAGCGTCGCTCCGTGATCTGCTTTGCAACTGTTTTGCTGTGGTCTGCTGCATGGCTGTGGAGTCGACGTCCAATGTTTAATGCGATGTTGTTCTCTGTACAGATGGAACCTAGAAATCCAGGCGTGGTGCATCTCCAGCAACTAACGTGTTTTCTACAGTTACATTTAGAGAAGTGTCTTCTGCAAACAACTTGATATTGCAATTTATTGGTAAATCTCCAACAAGTCATATGTATTCTATCTTAACTGAAAGGTCCTAGAATTGACACCTGATATACCCCGGCCCACATGTCTATCAGATTCGATTCACTGCCAATGATTAAAACCCTGTTTAATGTCCGCTAATTAGCTTTTTAAAATATTAATTATAATACTGTAAATCAAGTTTAATTCGCGGGAATTTTATTCTCGCGTAATTACGCGAGAGCACTTACTCGCGAAAACAAAGTTCTCGCTAAATATTCTTATTTTAGATTAACATTCTCCACACATAATAAAATTTATATTTAACATGCACACACGCGAAAATATAGTGTCGCGAATAATTGCATGACTACCGATTCGCCAAAATAAGATTCCGCGAAAATTTCTTGATCTACAGTATATAATAGTAAATCTCCATCAATTCCTATACGTTGTAACTTAGCTAAAAGATCCCTCTGCCAAAGCACATCAAAAGCTTTACTAATAATGAAGAAAACAACTGATTTTCTTTACTATAGTCTGACGCTCATGAAAATTCATCTGTGATGTATATCAGATTGTTTATGGTCGAATTGATAATCATTATATAGTCATTAATAAAATAAATTATAAATGTATGAAAAAAACACATTTCTCAAAAGTTTTGCTTACACTACTTAGCAATGAAATTGGACGAGAATTACCATCTTTCTTTGGATCGCTTTTCTTAAAAATAAGCATGCTTACCATTTCCTATTTTAACTGAATTGGAAATAAGAGAAGGGTTAGATATGGCACATAAAGGAAGTGATATTGCATTTGAAGTTTCTTTTAATAACTTCGGACTTTGTCTTTTCCTAACATTTGATATCCCTTACATCTTGCAAAGAAATGTGTATATTTTCGAGGATATTTTGCAAACTTCGGAGAAATTTAACAGGTATGACTTTTTGAATTATCAATACTCGATTGAAGTGAAAAATATACTTAAATATACATTTCATAATGATCATTTTAAAAAAAACGCAGAACCCTTGTGTTTTGATAAAAATGTTAAACACCTTTTTTTTTTTTTACTAATTTCAACCAGTCTTTACTAGAAAAAAATCATTTTTTTTTTTTTATTTATATATATAAATTATCATGGTATATGTATTCGCTTTTTGTTTTTCTTAATTTGTCAACCAAAACATTCCAACAGTTCAGATTCTATTTGGAATTGAGTCTTAAGCTTATATTGTGCAAGTCTTCCGTATATTACAATGGTTATCTCCCAAACAATACAACCGACCAACAAATCGCATTTTAGAAGTTAAGCTGCTGCATCTCCATATTCCACTAATGTCATTCTGCCGTAGCTAAGTTCCGCCTTCAGGGCTGTTAGTCTCTCGTCTCGATATTTCTTTGTCTTCTTTTTTCGCCAGCCGCATATTGCACAATTTTCAACTCGTTGGCGTCTGGTTTTGTGCAGTTAACCGAAAGATGATTTGATGAGCTGGCCCCACTCTCTTCTTTAGTTTGTTGTGCCATCCCTCGAGGTAGTTGTTTGTTCTAGGTCAATTGGAAATGAAGTAATTCCATGCTGCTGGTAGGAGTCGGCGTTCCAACCAGATCCCTGTCATATAATCTAGTAGTTTTGTACAGTCTTCTCATGGTGAAGCACTGAGATGCAGCCAGGCGCCGCAGTGGCCTAATGGTTAGCATGTTTGACTTCTGATCGTGAAGCCCGGGGTTCGAGCCCAAGCCACGCTGCAGTTTGCTGTCCCTGTATTTCGGAAGAGACAGTAAAAACCGAGGCCCAGTGTCCAATTAGATATTTGCACGTTAAAGAACACTCCCTGCTCTACGACCGTAAATGCCGACTTAAGCAAAACTTGTCGTCCTTCACCGGCACACGGTGGCGTCTCCATATAAGTGAAAAATTCTTGAGTGGGACATTTAATAACAAAACCAATTTGTCCTCGATGTCTTGCTTGAAGTGAACCTATAAAATTGGTTCAACCGATACGGGCTACAGTTAATCAATAAAGCTAACAAACATTTCCATTTCACGGTATGGACTGTGAATTTAGACCAGGTCATTTTTCCCAGTAACCCGCAAGCTTCAGCAACGGTTTACTGATGAGCTGTACTCGACATGGCTATCCATTTAGTTGTTTAAATAGCGTTCCTTCAAAGTTTGAACCTGTATATATTATCAGTTAATGTCTTAATTTCGTTGTCAAATCTACTGGAATCAATATGCTAATACAAGAATGATGATAGTGGTGTTAACAGTGAGTGTTAACACATAAAACCATGGGGTGGTAAAAGATGTACAAATTTGATCAGTGATTGTTTGGGGGAGGTAGTGTCAGGCGAGTTAGGATAGATGAACGACAGGGGGAGTTGAGGGGTCACAGAGGCTGACACACCATTAGAATTTTGTAAGAGCTGAAGAGAGAATTCTAATTTTGTACACAGACCAAATACCCGCTACAACAGCAGCAATAATGCTAACAATACCAGGACTATCTGTCGATGATTCAGAGTCGAAGTCAATTTCACAAGCTAACAATGAATCGGAGAGTGATCTGGGAACCGTTTCATACTTACAAGCTGACTTTGCTATTTTTTTTTAGACTAAGATGGTGGTTTTGGTCATTAGCCAAATATATAGAGAAGGAGTGATTATAGATTTTGAAATCTGGTATTTTCAGTTGAACAAAGCTTTGGAATGTTGTGTCACCGAATATTATTGAATGTCTATCTGATTAAAAAAAATTTCCCGGAGAACAAACACCACAATAGGCACACTGTACATTAAAGCCAGGACATAAAGAGCGTGACTGGGATGACTTACCACAACTTTTGCATGTTTTCAACCTTCGATGGGTAGTCCCTGCCATGGCTGTTATACCGGCAAGTTTGAAGGTTGGTGATTTGGCGTTCTTCTGACGGCAGTTGGGCCATGATACCGCTGGTGGTTTCTTCCACTCGGTCCTCTGGAGTTCAGATGCTGCAGGAGTGGCGACACAGCATTTATCTCTGCCCGGATAGTCTCTTTTATCTAGGTCGCCAAATTTCTGACATGGTTCCGCATATCTCTGCTACCGATACATGCGGAGAGGTCTTGCACTCCATTTCTGCTTCTGCCCAGGAAACGGCATGTCGCAAGTCTTCGAAGGTCTGTGGTTCTTTTAAAATTACCATCGAGTTGTATCCGGTATTTAAGCAAACCTGTATCCGGTATTTACTGCAAATTGAACTTTATAGATCTCTGTGAGATCATGTCCAAGAGCAACTCTCTCCACTCGCTCAAGGTAGGCGTTCGTTTCCTCACTGGTCTCATGCTTTATACTTATCAGTGAGAAATAAGCGGAGCCGCTACCATATCTTTGCCGAAAGGCCTGCTTAAAAGCTGCTAATGTTGCGATGGAATCTGGCGGCAGTGTTTGGAACCAAGCCGCGGCTCCTTCCTCCAAGTGGCAAGCAACAGCTGTAAGGGCTTGTTCGTCTTCAATTCTGTTGTATTTTTGCCACGCATCTAGTTTTCCAAGCCAGATGATGGCAGATTCAGATCCGTCGAATTTCTTTATCGGAATTGATGCAGCCATTGTGTGTTGTTTCTGAGGAGGTTGCGGTGGTTGTTCAGGAGGTGGTTGTTCAGGAGGTTGCTCAGGAGGTGGCTGCTGGGGTGGTATTTGATGTGGTTGTTCGGGTGATTCTTGTTGATTCCTGCTGGTACTTCGAGAACCTCGGTCAGTTACAGGATAGTTTTGCGGCCTGCATCTCATTTACGGATCTTCCGATTTCATCCACCAACTTATTACTTAAGTAGTTCTCAGTCGTATACATAATACACAACTGCAGTATATAGGAAATAGCTAGTTGTATACATAGTACATGGTTGTAGTATCTAGCTAGATTATAACCGTATACGTACAACACAATAGTAGTATATAGGTAGTTTTCAGTCATAATTCATAGAACTCAACTGTATGATATAAGTATTTTACAGATGTAAACATTATACTCTACTATAGCATATACGTAGACCTCATGTGTAAACAAGGTACTTTACTATAGAATGCAATTACTCACGAGGTACACAAAATTAGCAATTTTACAGATAAACAGTAGTAGATATAAAAGAGAAAAAAGTTTTATCTGCAAGCAAAGTTTACTTGTAGTAAGTAGACAAATTAACACAATAGAATAAGCTTGGTTCCAACTGTGACATAAGGAAAACTCGTGTGGAGTTGATTCGTGATAAACTTTATACAAACGTCTTCCAACAAATGAAAACAATGACTGTTTATAAGTTACACACATGATGACCGAGTGAAACTGATCATGATCGTTTTGTACTAACCTGTGGTACAAATAACTAATAGTAATAATTCTACTGCAAAGCAATAGAGCTATTTTTCGTTGTAAAGAAATGAGGACGGACCGGTGGTTGATGATTTCGAACTCGCTAATTTATTTATTTTTCTTTCTTTTTTTAACAAATGTTTAAATATCGATCTTTTTGGATGGTGATAGATAATAGGACAAGAAGAGTCAAAAAGAAAAAAATGTATAAAATGACCACTCTCATCTGCTCAGTGAGCTACAAGGTTATCGACATCATCGATGCTTTTGATGATGCTTTTGATGGTGATCTTGCGTCCATTTGGTCTAATTCGCAGGAATATTATACATGTACCGTCGTGTGTCCAATATTGGTGAATCCTGCCTTGCTTCTTGAGTTTGGCCAAGTGTTGCACTATATTGTAGCGACGTTCTGTGTGATCTTCATTAATGAATCGTCGTTCGTCGTCATTTTTTTTTATTCGAATTGTGATTCATAAACGTGTTGACTAACTCTGTAAGAATTGAATCTGGCATTTGCCATTTGCTGGCTCGCCAACAACATGGGATCTCCCAATATCAGCCTCGGTGACCCTAACTTCTTTTTTTTTTCTTGTTTTCTTCCAAATATCGTAAATGATTTTGTCAGTGTCGAATCTCCAAGGGGATTCTGGTATGCGACCCTCGTTGTCAAAGTATGGAATGTTAGAGAACCTTAGGCATATTCGCCTGGACCATTGCTCTTGTTCTTCCACCTAGGCCTCGAGCTTTTCAACCCGTCTCAGTTTAATATCGGCTATCTCTTGATTTAGGAGAATTTGACCGTATGATAAGTCATAGGGAGAATTTGAAGTATGATAAACCTATCAGCATTATTTATGATATTCGAATATATTTATTTAAAAAATAATGAAAAATTTGCAATCATAATATAAAAATTGAAAAAAAATTACTAACTCAATACGAAAAAATACATGCTTTAAAATCATATCCTAATATTCTTTAATGGTAGTATAACTGGGACCTCCGTGGCCGAGTGGTTAGCGTGTTCGACTTCGAGCGAGGGGTCCGGGGTTCGATTCCCGCAGCGCCATTCCGGATGAGACAGTTAAAACCGAGGTCCCGTGTCACAGTAGGTGTTGGCACGTTAAAGAACCCCCCTGCTCTACGGCCAGCAGTGCCGAGCACAGACAAAATTTGTCGCCCTTCACCGGCACACGGTGACGTCTTCATATGAGCGAAATATTCTTGAGTGGGACGTTAAACAACAACGCAACAACAGTAGTATAACTTCGGGATAATTTTATCGATGTTGGTGGTCATCTTCAGTCTGTTTAACTAATGAATTAGCTATTAAGTAGCTTTAGTGTTGATATTTATCCTGATAAAGGATGGAACCTAGCTAAATGAAATCTCACATTTCCAGCTCTCTTGTAAAAACAATAATTTACTTATTAGCTTAAATCTATCGTTTGCTTCTGTTTTATCGATGCTGTTCATCTCTTTCAACAGTTCAATCCATGAAAAATCCATTTTTGGAGAATATGAATGCTAGCGAAAGAAATGATATCGGGACCATCGTAAGTGTTATACCCTTGAACATACTAAATGCATGCAGATGTTAGCTTTCGCATGTGCATGCATTTTTTAAAACATCCACTATATATTGATATGTTATCACTATTCATACAAGTTCAGAATATTATATTCATTGTACCCTCCCTCTTAAACTAGAGATCCACGAATCGTGTAGCTCCGCTAGTGTCGCACATGCCGAATGTGTGAAGACCAATAACAAGATTTAAAGAGACTTGGATACATTTTTATTATTGTTCCTAATATCTACGTGTATAAGCTGGATAGCTTTTGACTAATAAACAATACAATGCACTAGAAGTCCGATCAGGTAAAATTTGTCTGAGGCAAAAAAAAAAATGACCAATTGTCATGAAATTTGATTGACATGAATGATATAAATCAGACTATGACTATGTTTATTTGATTACATTTAGAATTTATCAAATAAACAAAAACAAAATTTCATACACTTACGACGAGTGATTTTTAATGTAAGATTCTTTGTGAAAAGAACTGCAGTATGTAGAGCTAAAATAACTCTGTGTTGTTGTTGTGGTCTGGAAAGAGGTGGGCCCTATACGAATTAGAAGGTCTACTCCATAGCTAGGCGAAGCGGCACCACAGGCCCTATGCCCTCTCCTTTTTTCCCCTTCACCTTCCTTTTTTGTTTGAGCAAGATGTTCCATGAATTTTAAATTAATATGTATATATATAATTATACATGTACATAGCCTAAAAATCTTAATCAAATACATGTATTTTCGGACTTGGTAACGGGCCGGACTTGTCTGTTTTAAATAGACTTTATTGCAAATTATGAGCAAATGGATTGGACACAAGTTTTCCAACTTATCAACGTCCGCTCCATTAATAAGGTTTACAATATACAAGTTAATCTGATACATGATAGTCGAATTTCTAACTGGGGCCATTTTCTAAAAAAAAATGTCATAATTTTTTTTCCTCATAAAAAACGAGAAAAAAACAGCTTTTTCTAAGGATGAGGAGTTTATTGAGACGTCAACTGTCCTCGCTTTCGTTTGAATAGCAAGCACGGACCCTGGCTAAAGAGAAAGCTATCGGGTATAATTTATCTACATGTAGGAAACATGATAAAGCTCAAGTGCAGTTCTGACTCCAGGGGTTGTCTCCCTTCACCAAGCAATCAAATAAAGATGCTTTGCCATACAAAATTCCATTCATAAATCTATATAAGTTAAATTGATATATTTTATTAACTAGGAATTAGTGTGCATCGGTCTTATTCAGTTAGTGTCTAAATTCGGTTAGATCAGAGACATATAGGCCTAATACAGATGTCTCTCGTTAGATCTAGATAGGGCCTAGCGTAGTCTTTGAGCACAGAGCCCCAACACGACATGAACCTAGAAACTACTTCGTACCCGTATGAGACACGATGGGAATTCACAGAAACTCTCGTTCCGTAGATATAGATTTATAGACCTAGTTTTGGGCGTAATACTGAGCTTTATTCACCTGTACTTACAATTAAACTTCATTGATCAGTGCTAGTGCTAGCGAACTACGTATGACCTAGTTTTATATACAGTTTTAATATCATCTTTTCCAGCGGTTTCATGGTGTAGTGGTTATCACGTCTGCTTAACACGCAGAAGGTCGCGAGTTCGAGCCTCGCTGAAACCTGATTTTTTTTGTAGGATTTCCTTTTTTCGTATAGTACAGACTGATACTTTTACAAACGTCAATTATTAGTGGGTTTTTTTTGCGTAAAAAACCTTTCTTTTTTCCTTTTTACTACCGTATTCTACCAGCTATTTAAACGGGAAAAGCCAGTCTCTTTTCTCATATAATCTTTACTTTACAACTGAGGGGGCCGAGTGGTTAGCGTGTTCGACTTCGAACCGAGGGGTCCGGGGTCCGATTCCCACAGGCGCCACTCCGCGGTTGCACAGGCAAAATTTGTCGCCCTTCACCGGTAATCGGTGACGTGTCCATATGAGTGAAATATTCTTGAGTCGGCCGTTAAACAACAACGCAACAACAACTTTACAACTGAAGGTAATGGTCATATGGAATCATCTGTAACGTCCGAAAAATTAATAATTTCGAGAACTATTCGTTTGTTTTATTTTCGCTTGACGCCACACTCAACAATCTCTCAGTTATATATATATGGTGGCGGCCAGTTTTTATTCGGATGGAGGAAAGAGCCCGGTTACTAATGTACCGTCCGGGGAGAGACCACCGGCCTTCCGCAAGTAAACTTGGAAACTTTCTCACACAGTTAACTTAGGTTCCAGCAGGGCTGACAAGAGTTGAGAGACTGAGTTCTAACCATTCTTCGACTCACGTACTATTTTTTTTTTCTAATTTTTAGGGGGGCGGGGGGTCTAACACATGGGACCTAAAATATTATACTGTATCGAATGGATAATGTCATTACTACCAAGAGTCGTTCCCTTACAGACTAGTCTATGAGCCCATTCTCGCCTACACTTCAAAATCTTATTATTTCCCTGGATCCGCCACTGGTATTTATAGATTATATATAGCATGGTCAAATTCATGCCACATGTTACATGAACC
>JACSZP010060031.1:0-10957 GCA_016161895.1 Pinna nobilis | reverse complement strand
AGTTATTCCCCTTGAAGAATTACATATACAGGAATAACACTGCATATAATATACAAGTATAATGAAACAATACTTATTTACATTATTGCTTATTTGATATTTTCATACAAAATATCACTCTACCACATAACGAAGTTAAAAGTGATTGACTTGTGACTTCCTTTTAGGCATCCTTCTTTTTAAGCATCAGAATTTACTACATAAATAAATAAAAATTCTATTTGGGGATTTTATTCCTCTTCGTTAAAGCACGGAATTCGTTTTAAGTTGATTCGTTACAGACCGACTCCACTGATTTAAGATACTTTGCCATGCTTTATCTGTAATATATCATGTCTTTAGATTATTTTCTTCTATTTATATGTACTAAAAGTTATTTACTTCTCACAAGGGCAATACAGTCTGAAAATGTGTCTAGACAGAAAAAGGTTCCCTCAGCTCCAGTACAGACAACTGCCATCTCCAATATCCCGAGGGAACCATACCTGTATGTTGTGGTTTAGAGAGGTTTAGTTTTTTGGTTTTTTTTACTCTCTTATCTGGTGGCCTCGGTGGCCAAGTGGTTAGCGTGTTCGACTTCGAATCGGAGGGTCCGGGGTTCGAATCCATGTAGCACCACTCCGCGGTTGGCCGTCCCTGTCTTTCGGATGAGACAGTAAAAACCGATGTCCCGTGTCACAGTAGGTGTTGGCACGTTAAAGAACCCTCCCTGCTCTACGGCCAAAAGTGCCGAGCATAGGCAAAATTTGTCGCCTTTCACCGGCACACGGTGACGTCTCCATATAAGTGAAATATTCTTGAGCGGGACATTAAACAACAATTCAACAACAACAACTGTCTTATCTAAAAGACAGGACAGCCTACCAAATCGTGGCTCGGGCTTGAATTCCGAACCTCTCAATTTGAAGACAAACATGCTAACCACTAGGCCACGGAGGCCCAGAGGTCAAGTTCGAAGTCCAAGACCAGAGAACTTAATTTCTCCAGACATTTTAGGAGACTGATTCACAAGGGAAAATGTCATAAAAGATTCAGTACATCAAGTGTAATAATTACAATGTACATTTGACTTTAACATGAATAAATATTGAATTATTCCATCATCTCAAGTAATTAATTTAAATATTTTCTGCACTTAACATTTATGCCATGTCTTTGCCAAAGTGGTCATGTTTGTTGCTAAATTAGCATTACTTAGCAAAGGATAAATTAGTTACTCTAAGGCAGTACATGTGCCCCTAGCAAATGTTTGCTGAGGTATAGTGCCCTTGATTCTTTTTCTGTCAAGTGGTGATACTACACTCAGTAGACAGAATACATTTTACAAATCAAAACCCAAACGTTATTAGTGATGTAGTAACAACCAAAGTAACTCCAAAAGAAGGCAATACATTACATTGTTAAATATAATGTAACTATATGTTTTAGGACTGAATACAAACTCCTTTCCTACAGAACGATAAACATACACAAGAATCAAGAATGACAAACATACACAAGAATCAACAGATACATACTTTATTACAGATTTATGCTGCCTATTCACAATTTGTCTGACATAAACACAATTTACAGTAACTATACACATAAAAGAGGTCAGCCTGAAAATGCAGAGGAACAAGTTACATAGATAACAATACTATGTCCCAAAGTCTCAAGGAGAATTCATCAGAAACCAGGAGAATACAGTGGAACCTTTGCCAGTTTTTTCATCATAATAATCTTGTGCGTATCAAGTTACTCACTTACTTAATAGAGTGCTAACCAACCTGCAAATAACTATTTAGCACAGGTGTATAAAACACATATTCTGTTACACTTAATACTGTTATCCAAATATTGAGTGGGCAAAATTAAAATTATTTTTAAGAAACAAATAGAAACTGCCTTTACAGACTTGTATCTAAAATTTGCCTTAGTGTTTCCAGACACAAAACTTCCCTCAAGTGTAACTCTTCCATGACATTTCTTTTGTGTTTCCAGTTATAAATCTGCACTTATGTGCAACTTTTTCACTTTACACTTCTTATGAATAGGATTCCTTTTCCTCAGTGCACAATTTTAATTACACTTTAAACTTTCTCCAAGAGAAAGTAGGCTGTCAGTAAACCTATTCTGCAGAGTTGCAAAAGCACCTGGTCTTCTCCACGGGAGCATGTTGGGAAGATATTCAAAATAACTTGCTCTTAAAACGGTTGACCAATCTGACTTAAAAAAATAAGTAATCATATATAAAACAAACATTTTATACTGTGTTTTTTTTTAAGATACAATATATCAAAACTATGTTACAGTAAATATGTGTTAATTACTTTGTATGTAATTCCTCTTATTCACTCCCTTTCTGAGACACTGTTATCATCACTCATTATTTAAGTAAATTTCTGAAATAATCTAGCAATATCGCCACCTTCAATTACTGAATAAACATGTAGCAATTACAATGTCTGGCAAAAATACGCATTTCAAGAGGTTGAGATGATAATTCACAGGTATTTTAAGCTTTGGATTAGGAAATTTATTCGAGAAATCGAGAATTTCGCCGTCAAAGTTCAAAAGATCGAGACTTACTTTGCTTAATTTATTAAGGAAAAAAATCCGTACCTTTACTTCGAGAAATCGAGAACTTTGAGAGATCGACGTTCGAGTTTTCAAGATTCGACTGTACATAATAAAAAGAGAGAAATGAAATCATGACAAAGGATGTCAGATAATCCGCAAATATTATTTACTCAATTACAGGAATGGATACACATGAGAAAGTACAAAAACAATATGTTTCCCATTCGAAGAAGGGGAGACATAATAAAAACTGGAACCAACTTCAGACATTATGCATTATCTGATTGCACTTTACTCAAGTTTCCTTGGTGATTGAAGTTGAATAGGTACCACTATCAGTGTTTTAGAATAATCCAAGTTTATCTCTTATTTTGTTACACATAACATTTTCTTGCAAAAAATGGGACACAAAAGAGAAAAGGGTTTTGATCATTACAACACTGAAAGATTTTCTTATTATGAGAATTGTTGAGACTTTAAAATGTGCTCAAGGCATTCTTGCTATATTAATGAAGTTAACATACATGTAAAATGATACATAATGGGATGTAGTGAATCCAAAAATGTAGTTCAACTAGGAGACTTTATGAGAGCTTTAACAGCATGTAAATTAAGTGGCAAATTTCTTACATTTTGTCATCAATTAAAGACTGTTCTGACAATTTATAATTGGAGTATAGTACGTGCATGTGTATCTGTGTGATTGTGAGTCATAAGATATACTGTATAGTTACAGATATAATTACACTGTACAAGGAGGCTAGTACCAATGGACAAAAAATCCTGAAAATGTTTATCTACATCAGAAATGTAATCAAATATTGAATTGTCGATAGAGAAAAATTCCTGAACTAAATTTTTCCTGAAAACTAACATTTCTAATTGTATATTTTTGTTACTAGGTATCATCAAAAGTTTGTTTTGACAAAGTCAAATTAAAATTGATGTAATTAAAATAAAATTCATTTGAATTTTCCAATGCGTCCAGTAAAACTCTTAAAAACACAACAACCTTCTTACCTGGTAAAATTTGTAATTGTACATTTTAAAAATGCACACACATACACACACACAATGTGTGTATGTAGTGAAGTAAGAGGTGTTCAACATAGAAAGGTAAGCATAAAAAAATAATTTTTAAAACAATAAAACATTAAACCTTAAATTGCTATATGCCTCCTCGGATCAATTTCATTCTGATTCGGATGTAATATTGATATCATCAGGAAATATATGACCTGCTAATCTAAGAATTTCAATAGTAAAATACAAAAAAATATAAGGTTTTTTTCTTTATATTCATGTACAAATTCATTGAACATTTTATTTCAGATAAAGCTGAAGAAGTGTCGAAGGATTTTCCAAAATCCAATGTCCTAAAATATATAACAAGTCTAGAGTAATGATATCACACTAAATTAATGTTTTGCTTTTGTCAGACTTGACTTTTATGATGTTTACATAATGATCAACTTCCTCTATGCAAAAACAACAAAATCTTGACAGAGTTCATTAAGTCTTGATGCCAATATCAAAAACTTCCTATCAGGTTGTTTCACATAAAAAGACAAAGTGTTGGTTTTGTACTTTAAGGCTTTCCCCCGTATGCCACTGGTTTGTTTACCAGTAAACCCTGAGTATGGACTAATTTTATTACTCCCTTTAAACACAGACCTTGCACATCAAGTCTAAAATGGTATCAAACAATACAACTAAAACATGGCTAAAAGAAAATTCTCCATCTTTCGACTACTGACAATGTCTAGTTTCTAACTTTCTATTGACAAGTTATGATATTTTGTATTATTGACAGAGGAAAACTCTATGTTTGTTGACTATTTAGATTCATATACAACATTACTTCTGTAGATTGTGTTCACAAAAAGTACTTTTACTTCGGTTTTCAAAATCCAGTACATTTGAAAAATAAATGAAATGCATTTAACATGTATTTGATATAAACTGCATTATGAACAGACTCTTTACGTCATAAAAAAGGCAGATGATTACTCTGCACTTTGAAGCTTTAGGGCACCCCTACTTCTGAACACGGTGATCCTTTTGTCTCTCATGAATGATAAGACCAGCTTGTCTGATAATTGTTCTTTGATGACAAATTCAGGTTGAAATATAAAACTGCACATTTTCCGACATGGCTGGACATTTCAATCAACAAAGCATCAACCAGGAGAGAAGGATAGCTTTCCTATATCTTCACATGTGTATGAATCCCATCAATACCCTGCTAACATACTAAACCAAACTGTGGACCTTTGTCAATAAAAATGTCACCAAACTCCTCGGGTTGAGATACTTCAATAGCCTGGATCTTTTTCAAGACCAAAAGTGTATAGAACTTAGAAGCTGCCTGCTTTCTATGTAAATTGCGAGACATCTCTTTGAAACTAAGAGTCTGTTTATATCGATAAGCAATCTCCAGGGAGTGCTGCATTGCCTGGGTTCTTTTTGTCCATCGTTTCTCTTCTTGTTCTTCATTCTCTGGCATCTGATCTATATCACCCTCTGGTTCAGCATTAAATGTCTACAAAGAAAATTGAAGTTTGATTTAAACTATGAGAAACCTAGCAGAGCAATCAGTGCAGTCTAATCTGCCTTAGTGACCCACTAAATAAAAGGACTCCCTGTCATATGTGATCTAAATGTATGGTTCCCAAAGTGGAGTTTTCGTATATAAAACACCTGAATTAAGAGACTGCCTGTCATATGTGACCATGTTTGAATATTCCCTAGGACAGTCTCTTACAACAGGTAAGACTGTAGTCGTAGAACAAATCAACTGACCACAGTAATGACATGTAGAGCTGTGTGTCAGAGGACTCCTGTAGATCAAGTTTAATTTGCTGAAATTTCATTTTCACGTATTTATGGAAAAAATTCTAGCTTAGTATACTAACCCGACATTAACATACACTATAAACTATTGAGTAAACATTCACGCGTGCAAAAATATAGTGTGGCGAAACAATAACATAAAACTATTGATTCACCTGTATTAACTTATATTTCAGCGGAAATATCTAGATTTACACTGATACCCATTTTACAAATCATTCCAAACAGACGTCAAACAGGAAATTGAAATTAGAATCATCAACAAGAACACATACCTAAAAATCAGAAGACGAAAATGCTAACCGCTGAGCCATTGTGGCCTCTCAACACATATGTATCACTGACATAGCTACTCATACATGAAGCCACAATGTTCCAGCCGGAAAGGAAATTATTTCCGTAACTGTATACAGTCGAATCTTGAAAACTCGAACGTCGATCTCTCGAAGTTCTCGATCTCTCCAAGTAAAGCTAAGGTCCTGCTCTTTTCTCATAATAAATTAACGAAATTAACTCTCGGTCTTTCGAATGTTGACGTCGAAAATTTCGATCTATCGAATAAATCTCACAGTCCAAAGCTTAAAATACCTGTGAAATATCATCTCAATCTTATGAAATGCCAATTTTTGGCAGACATCTTGATTACCGTCTTTTTATTTAGCAATCAAGATGACGACAATGTTACATTATTTAAGAATATTTACCAAATGGATGCGTAATAAGAATAATGAACGGAAAAGGGAGTGAATAAAAGAGTTTGTGTCTGCGGAATAGCGTGTAGCTTGAGAGCTGTCGTATTTTTGAAAACTCGAAGTCTCGAAAACTCGAAGTTTATCAGTGGTCCCGAGCACTTCGAGTTTTCGAGATTCAACTGTGTATATACATACCGGAGCATCTGCAGGAAGAATTGAAGGTGGTGGTATAGAAGGTGGTGGCACACTTGGGGGTGGCACAGAAAACGGTGCTATAGAAGGAGGATCAGCATCATATGGATCTATGTGTGTATGTAAAGCTGTAGGATCAGCAGGCATATCCACTAAGCCCTCGGTACTGATGTTGGCAAACAGATCTTGAGCAGTTGAAGTCTCTGGCATTGTCTTGTCCAGTACAGGGGCTGGCGTAGCAACTGGTGCAGGAGATTTCATGTGTCGTTCACTCCTTCTAGAGTGCGTCGAAACTTCAAGAGTGGATGGTTCTTCTATTATTGTACTGATTTCTTGTAGAGGTGCTTGAGATTTTTCTGAAATAAAACAACAGAATTATTTAGTCTTCAATGAATTGGTAAAAATTCTCTTGAAATTAACTTTTCAAAATGTTCCACTCTAGTAGAGCAAGATGAGTTTGAGAAACACTGATGCCCACAGATAGCAGCTATTAAAAATACCACAGCAGTAAGCATATGTAGGTCCATTCGAAAAGGTGTCCGTGATGATAGGGTTAAAGTCTTATCTACAGAATTTACTCAAGCTCAAACCCTTGAAAAAAAAGTCCAACTTGCATGAACCAATTTAAGTATGTATGCCTAAGTTATAGGGATGTTTCATTTACCCTGACAATTTGCTTGAGAACAAAAGTATACACAAACATCAAGTACTACTGTGCACACTCAAAATTCGATCTGGCAAAACTCTATGTCCTTATGATTTATGACAAAAAAATGAGCCAAGGTGACTCTTAGCCTAGTCAACCACATGATATGTGCAAGTTGAGATTGTCCTACCTTGTTGTTTGTCTGCTTCTCTGATGTATTCTGGTGCACCCAAGTCAAGAATATCAAGATCATCCTCCTCCTCCTTGGCTTGTTTTGTTTGTAGGTTTTTGATGAATAGCTAAAGAAAGAAACAATATGTTATGTAAGTTAAATGTATGGTTATCTTGCTGATATGAAGTTCGAGTTATAAAACGCACGCTATACATACTGAATAGTGATATTCAAATTGAAAATGATGCCTGTTCCTTTCTATTATAATTTCAGCTTGTTACGGCTTAGAAGCTGCAAGTCAATGCTAAAAGAAATGACTCTCATCTGACTGTTGGTTACTTCAAATAGAGAGCCACTGTATTATATGTCTTAGTAGGTGTAAAGTCAGCAATAATAGATATACAGTGGAACCTGGCTATTAAGACCACGTAAATGACTGGCTAAATTTGGTCTGATTAGTGAGGTGGTCTTTTAAGTGAGGTTAAAATAGCCTAAAATAATGATAAACAGACTGAATTACGATGGTCTTAATAGTGAGGTGGTCTCCTAAGTGAGGTGGTCTTAAGGCGAGGTTCCACTGTAATTGGATGAAGTGGGGTGTGGGATGTCACACTGGGAAGATAGATGGTAAGTGATGAACACGCTAACAGGACAAACTATTACATTTTCATTTATACATGTGCATCCATCACCTTTTTTCTTTGTGAAATATGCCCTTTGTTCATGTACAATGTACGGACATTGTTCATTACTTTGGTCTATGTACTATATTTTGAGGATTCATAAAAAAATCTAAGCTAGTCCTTGTCAAAAGAACTGTGTTTAAATCACATCAAAGGAACAGAAAACATACTACCTGCTAAACATTATTACTTATCAGACTCAAGAGCTACGACTATCTTGTGTCAGAGGGACCTAGCCATCCAATTATCCACACTATCTAATCTAATTAATGCTGAGAGCTCTATCAAATGGAATAAGAAACTGTTAACTAGCCAGTCCTTCACTAAGGAAATAAGGGGGACTTGTCCTAAGGATGGTCTTTCCCTTACAGACTTATTTTCAAACATATCTATTCAAGCAGAAAAAATGAGTCATGGGCTACATCTGAAACTAAATTTTATCTTTAAACATATAAATGTGTAATATGAAGGGATCCAAAAAAGTAATACATACTTTTGATGCTGCTTTGGACACTATTGGCCGTCCTGGCAACGAGAACAACTTTTCAACACCTCCAGTTTCCTTCCAGTGCATCAACTTTTTGGTTGGAGGAGCCAGGTCAAGTGTTGATATAATATCAGATGTATCTGACAGTTGTAGTTTCATGGTTTCACTGGGAATTCCTTTTTGTTCATCTACAATCAACTTTCTTTTCCGTTTTCCCTTTTTCTCTGCACCTGTTGAAGATAAGATTAAATACAGTATTAGCAAGTTGTCTGAAAAGAGCAAAGCAGCAGAAAAGTAAAATCAAGACAACTGACAAATGAGAGCAAAAACTTACACACATTATTTTTTTCTGTGAATCAGAATTCAATTAAAACTAAAATCTATATAACATTTGAATTTTTTTTTTAAGATTCTGCAACCAACCAGGTACTAGTTGCCATCTCTGAATTTAATGAATAAATTAAAAGTTTCAAACACACATAGCCTACTCATTATCAAATAATAAACCCATAGTCAGTCATTATTAGCTCTACAGGGCTCAGGAAAAAAATGTGAAAACCACTCTTCCAGGGGGGAATGTGGTTAATGTAATTAACTCATCCTAACAAATGCTTCACTTGTACTAATCTTATAAAGGCTAATATTTAATAATGATAATGAAGAAATATGAGATAATGATAAATTAATCTATGAGCTTAAAAGATATCTCTTAAACAGTTTGCTACATTTCACTGTAGATGTTATTCTAGTTTTGACTTACATATAGGCACACAAGCAAAAACAGCCCCTGCTTTTGGTTTAACTTGACTGACATAAATGGGTGTCAAAATTAGAATTGGAATAAATATCCAATACTTGTTCCTACAACATATTTACTTATCCCTTGGATAAGCATGAAACAGATGTCATTCATCTGAATTTGATTTTCAATTGTCATGGTCAAATGAACAGGCAATTTTCCTGAGCGGGGATGTTATGACTGATACAAGAAACATGATTTTTGTTCTGTATTTTTCCATTTTTTAATGTATATACCTGGGACTATAGTTGTATCTAGGGGTGGTAGAGCAAATGCTTCCTCTTCATTATTAATCAGTGTTGTTTGTTCACCAGATGCCCCAGCAGCTATCATTGTCTGTTGGGGCTGAGCTGGCTCAGCTTCTGTGGTATTTATTGATGTTGTTGCAGGATCTGAAATGATAAAAGGAGATTTCAAATTCTGAAATAATTCCTCACTTAATTTTAGAGAAAAATCCTGTAAAAGCAATAATGCACAATGGATTTCTGGAATGCAAATTAAGTAATATATAAGTTAAAACAAGCCGGACATGCAGGATACAAACAGAACTTATTTTCTAAATTTAAAAGCTGCAATTTAAGTTAATGTTGGGGTCAGACAATTAAAGTAACACTAAAATCCCATACACAAATATGGAATGTAAGGTATTGAAGGTAAGTCAAATCTACGCCAAATAAGAACAATTACAAGAAACGACTTAACATTATCCTCATTGAAAAATTCAGGGGAAGTCCATTAAAAGTCAAAAAAGAGCAATCACATTCACAAGCTAATACTTTACTGTACATTTTCCTCATAGGACTTAGCTTCCATATCCATTTTCCTATCTAAGTTGAAAACATGCATTTCATGACCTATTACAGTCCTTTCAGTAAGCCTATTTACTAAACAACTAATTTTTCTTAAAGTTCAAAAGAACACAGTCTCATATAAAACAAGATAGTTCGTCAATATAACGTTGTATTACTGACCGGTTGGCTTATCAGTTGCCGCTTCATCTGTATCTACAGCGGCAGCCATGGACACATCAGGCATGGGTGCATCTTCAAAAAGACCTCCTGAATTCATAAAGTCTTCTCCTGAAAGTCAATAGATTTAATTAGTGAAATAAGAATATTTTACTGATCAATTCCAAATAATCATTCATTAACTTAACCTTTGATTTGTATCCCTTGACCATGCAAATATTTGCTTATGAAGATGTATTTGTAACAAATGTTCTTATGTGTATTGTAATGTACATATATGACCAGACCTGAGAAATTTAGCCCAAATGATACTCTGGCCAAATTGAGATTTTTGTCTTAAATTGAAGACATGGTCCTCCTAAACACAAAACTGAAGTATTACTTCTTAACATGAGTTTTCAGAGAAAGCGGCCCACCAATTTCTATGTTGGTTGCAAAATGATAAAGCACAATTTTCAAGTTTTGTATCATATAGACGTCATTTTTCTGAAAATTATGCAAAATCCCATTTGGGCATAAAATCTCATAACTGGTCACATATAAGAAAAGCTGCACTTTTCTTTCAATTCACAAAGCACACTCAAGCAGAATTAGAAGGCATTTCGTTGATATAAGGAATATTTTTCTTTTTCAAGTACATAGATTAACTCCTATAGAATTACCAAAGAAGTTTTCATCTACTCCACCCCCAAATCCACCATCATCATCGTCATCATCATCGCCATCATCATCTACAATACAAAGATAAGTTTGTGACACTTTGTCAAAAGAACAAATTTAAATCTATAGATCAGTAAAAACTAGAGCTGTCCTAACGGGACTTATACCCCCCGTGGCAGCATTTTCGAGGAACGGGAGTTATGTGTGACCTTGACCTTTGACCTCTGAACCCCAAAATCAATA
>JACSZP010060002.1:1734-12716 GCA_016161895.1 Pinna nobilis | reverse complement strand
GAGAATTAAATTCTCGCGGTTAAAAGTGGATTTACAGTACATTGGAACATGTCTTGAGAGACCACTCCTTCTGCCATGGAAATATGGTCTTTCAAGACAGGTGGTCTCTCATGACAGGTTTTATTATACGATTTCTTCAAAAGATGCTCTCTTGTTGGTAGTCTCTCAAGAAATGTGGTGTAATGAAATAATTTCCATTCTATATCAATCTTGTTTCACAGATTTTGATTTTGGGCATGTTTCCTTCTGAGTGATCTTCCAAGACAAGTGGTTTCTCATGACAGTGGTCTCTCAAGACAGGCTCCCCTGTATTAGAAATTTGTACCACTTTCAACTGCTTATCTCCCACATATTGTGGCACTAGCTAGCTGATACAGTTTTCAGAAAATTTAACTTGTGCTAACGACACCTACCCTGTACTCATAGCTGTGACAGAACCACTGTGGCTCAATTGTTAGCATGTTCACCTACAGATTGTAGGTTCTATTTCTAATTCTAATTCGCTCAGGTGGAGGCAACTTGCTGTTCCCGTCTTTTTGATGAGACAGTAAAAACCAAGGTCCTGTGGCACACAAGGTGTTGCCGTGTACAAAAACCCTCACTGCTCTAGGCTACAAGTGCTGAGCACAGATCAATTTTGTAGCCCGTCACCGATTCAATTTTGATTTTGATTACAATGGATTTTGTCATAAAAGACTGTCCTTCAAAAATCAAGTTTTGTAAAACGTTTTCTCCATGAAATGTGCAAAATGTAAGATGATATTTGATAAATTATGCATTAAAAGTGTTAGGTAGTAGCAACAACGGGTGAATTATTTGAATCGTGAAATTGTTTGTAAAATGGACCTCTTGTCTATTTACTCAGAAAATGTTGATTTCACAAGATCTATTTTTCTACTATCTGAATCTGTTTCATATCTACTTTGCATAACAATTGTTCATTTGAATATATCTGCATCTTTTTATAAAAAAACATTTTACCAGAAGCAATCAATATGGAAAACACTGTGGAAAAATCCTTTTTGTCGTGTTTGTCTTGAAGGTATAAACACATCAAAGAGATACACAGCAGATGTATGCATACATGGTGAATGCCCTCTAGATTCTAGTTTTTCTTTATACTTTCGTTATGAACACACCATTAATTTCCATAACATGTATATGCTATGTGATGTCTCATTGCATATCTTTTTTTCATCTTTTACCTGTATTGGTATTGTTGTTTAACGTCCCACTCAAGAATATTTCACTCATATGTGAGGGTTCTTTAACGTGCCAACACCTACTGTGACACGGGACCTTTTTTACCTGTAGCTTCAGACATGGATAATTTATACATGTGTGTTTACTAGGGCCACTGGTCTCGGGTCATGAGGTGATAGGTTCGAATCCATGCTTTGGTTGGCTTTCCCTGTCCTTTGGATGAGACAGCAAAAACCAAGGTCCCATGTCAAAGCAGGTGTCAGCAGGCAGGGCTCGAAATTAGCACTGGTTCACTGGCCCATGGCCAGTAAATAATCCATTTGGCTAGTAAAATTCTCATCTGAACTGGCCATGTTGTCCAGTAGAAATTCAAAAGAGAAAAGGCTACTCTGTATATGTAAATTATGCATTTATGAATTTACCAAAATACATGTTATATATTCCTTTTTTTATCATAAATGAAAGTATCCTGTCATTCCCACTGTGTCTTTTTTATGTAGACCAGAAGATTTTTGGTGGGGCCAGTAGATATTCTAAGCTACTGGCCCTGGGGGCCACTTAGGAGAAAGGGTTAATTTCGAGCCTTGGGCAGGTTAAAGAAACCTCCCTGCTCATTGGCCATAAGTACCAAGCATAGGTAAAATATGTCACACTTCTCAGGCATTGGTGACATCTCCATATAAGTGGAAGATTCTTGAGTGGATGATAAACAACAATAAAACCAACCAATCAACATCTCTCTCTCTCTGTTTTCCATGATTCCAGACCACTGAGACCTACATATAGACACTGTGTCAATAACAAGAAAAATCAAGGGAACTTTTTAATAAAGAGGTCTTGATATCAAGGTTTTACTGTTCTTAAAATCTTAACAGGAAGAATAGATTTTTAATCTTGTATATTTCACAGGATCAGCTGCCAGCTGGATTTAAGGAAAATTTAGAGCAGGCCTCTGAAAGTCAAGAAAAAAATAAGGTATTNNAATGTATTTTTGGATGTAAATTACGTAAGCAATACAAGTTCTTGCTACCAGTATGCTTTTACACATTAGTAACTTGACAGCATTCATATTCCTATTCGATGTGGGCTTATTATTTTTTCATTCTTTTTCTGCAAGGTGTTAAGCTGCCCATCTCTTTCAATACATGCGCTTCAAATATTAATTTTACCCTGTTGGTCTTAAATTTACTTCCAAGATGATGTATGGCTCCATTTCTTCATGATAACTACATAAGACGAAAAACCAGTTGCTTGCTGTTTACATTTACAGAGCTGTGCCCCTTTGAGGAATATTGTATGCAGGGAATTTTTGCCCCCTGTTTCATTTGTGCCCCTTTTACCCTCATCATCAGTGGGCAAATTCAAAATTGGATGAATTAAAAATGGTTGATTAAAGGATTATGAAGACACTGGGTTAATTTAAAATGGGATGAAAGTGTTTGCAAGTCCATTAGGGCAAAAATAACCCTGCACACAGAAATGCCAGATAAAAGAATGTTAACGGAAATGAATGATACCCACAGAAGTTGTCCACACTTGCTTTTAAAATACACTCATATATTTATCATACCACTCTTTCTTTCCAATGTGTTATGAATGTTGAAGTTTTATTCAAATTATTGTTTCTTGTAGTATACAGAATCAGCTCAAACTTCTGATCATTCCTGCGATGAAGAGAGAGAACTTAGTGCCCTTAATACCACCATCAGGTTTGTCTGATGTTTACATGTAAAGGTCAATAGATTTGGGTTTAGGTAGGCTCATCCTGTAGCAAACGAATTGAGCCATTGGCTATTTTTTAGCCCACCATCAGTAATAGCTCACACTTATACTGACCGTGGGCTTATCAAATCAGCTTTCGTCCACGGTCAGTCATCCGTAGACTGTAGTCGTTTGTCCGTCGTCCATCCTTAAACAATTCCCATCATCACTATTTCTCAGAAAGTAGCAAAAGGATCCTCCTGAAATATTGCATGGAGTTTCCTCTTTGGATCTCATTTTGCAGGCTGCATTTTGGGATTGATCAGAAAAAAAATTAGGGCCGAGAGGGGTAAATTTGATTTTAAAAAGTCTATCCTGTTATTGCTATTTTTGAAAATGTACCTAAGAGATCTTTCTTAGATCTTGCATGGATGTTTTCCATAAGATGTATTTTTTTATGCCAAATTTTGGTAATGATCAGAAAAAAATTGAGGTCCCAAAGTGGCAACTTAGGTTTTGAAAAATCAATCATATTATTATTATTTTTGAGAAAGTATTGCAGAGCATCTCTCCCAGATCTTGTATTAAAACCAGTGACGTCTAGAATACACCTCATGAAAACTTTCAATTCATAATTTCTGTAGAATTTCTTAAATAAGAAAAGAAAGAAAACAGGAAGATTAATATTTTTAGGATCCATTCTCATATAGTTACATGTATATGTACAACTTCTTTGCTTAATATTTCAGTGAGAAAAATAAAGAGGCCTTCAAAAACTGGACAAGATATGATGACCAGCAAGAAACATTCTGTGAAATAGATGGTGAGATGTTTATCATTGATGTAGTTATATAGCCTATACTTAGATTAAATACGACATTTGTGTAAAATATTGATGCACTATCAGTCACAAAAAGTGAACAATTAGTTATGCACCATGGAAGTACAGTAAAACCTGATTTAACAACCACCTGTATATAAAGACCACCTGGTCACAAATACTTCTGTTTTGCTCTCCCTGATATTATCATTTGCGTACAAATCCCCCTCTATAGAAAGACCACCCCTATAAAGACCAGTGTTTTTCTGCCCCTAAGGAGGTCAGTATATACAAGTTTCACTGTATTCATACTGTCAAACAACATTTTATCAGTGTAAGTGGTTTATATAAAGAAGGATTGCTATGTTCACATTCAAGACTAGTGTATATTTAATTACTGTAAATCCAGAAATTTTTGCGGAACTTTATTATGGCGAATCCGTATCTTTGCAAATATTCGCGACACTATATTTTTGCATTCGTGTATGTTGAGTATAATAGTTAATGCTGTATGGTGCCTATAAATGTCAAGTTAGTATATTAAGGGAGAATTTTAAGTGATCTTGCGTGATTACGCGAAAATAAAATTCTTGTGAATAAAACTGGCTTTACAGTACTTGTAAGTCAGGGGGCCACCATGACTCAGTTGTTAAAACCTTCATCTTCTGTTCATGTGGTTGTGGGTTCAAATTTGAACTATGCCATGTTTGACTTTCCCAGTCCTTCTGATGAGACAGAAAAAATTGAGCTGAGCTGAGTATGTCAAAGAACCCTTACTGCTCAATGGCAATAAGTGCCGAGCATTGGCCAAATTTGTTGCACTTCACCTGCATTGGTAACATCTCGATATAGGTGAAAGATTTTGTCAGTGCGATGTTAAGAACAATACGGCAACATCCAATTTGTGATTTATATTGAGAATTAAAGTCAACATATTTGATGTAGATATAATTATGACCTATATTCACTTGCAGACGACAGTTCATCAGACTGCCAGTATGTTGATCTTCTACTGAATCCTGAGAGATACACTGGTTACCGTGGAGATTCACCACACAGGATCTGGCGCAGTATCTATGAGGAGAATTGTTTTAAGTATGTCTTTATAATCAATTGCTATCAGACGTTCCAACCTTGAACAAAAAATCAGTGTATTTTGATATTATCTCTCACAGTTGTTTACATCTGCCATAGCAAATGAAGTGAATGGTATCCTGTGATTTAATTGACTAGTATTTAAATTACAAAATGTACTTCTGAAGACTGGGAATACCCAAGTTTATATATAAAAAAGGGTCCTTAACAATTTTCCATTTTACAAATGTCTGATGCAAATTTACATAGGTTAGCGTGTTGACCTTCAGATCCTGAGGTCCTGGGTACAAATCTATATAACAGAAGCAACTGGCTTTTCCTGTCCTTTGGATGAGACAGTAAAAACTGAGATCCCATGACACATTATATTTTGGCACATTTTAGATCCCTCACTTCTCTATGGCTTTCCATATGTGCCAAGCATAACCATATTATGCTTCACTCAGCTAGTTGCTTCTACCACAGCCTCATACTCTGAATGTGAACATGCTTCAATGGAGTCACTATGGCTCTCTTTCTTTTTGCATTATATATTTTGTTTATTATACATTTCAGACCACAAGGACTTGGATATGGACCACAACAGTCTTTGGCAGGTAACAGTTTTCTCATTGTTAATTTAATTTTCTTTTCTGCTTTGTTTTTGTAGACTATTTTGTATTCAGTTACCATGGCTATTCAAATACATGTATTAATGTATTACCGTTGAGCTTAAGTAGTAACCAAGTTGTAATCAGTAGTTTTGTCTAGTTTTTTTCGATGTAGCATTTTGCCCATAACCAAACTTTACATTAATATTCATATATTCATAACATGTTTACTTTGTTTTTACTATATTTTTTTTTCATTTATACATGTATATATGTATATTCTCTCCCTTTTGTTGCCCTTTATAGAATAACTTACTTTTTTACATATTTTTCTGAAAATTGGTAATACAAAAAGACAATAGACTATATGGTTTTTCAGGCTCAGTTCCCTGTTATTGCTATGATGCAGAATATAACCTGGTATCAGTCATTTCTGATATTGAATCCTGTAAGTTCTGGACAAGGCATCTACAAACTTAAGAATTTACTTTAGTCTGAGAATTTACTCAACTCCAGCTGATACTAAATTCAGTGTTGGGCACCATAAAACTTTTGAATTTACTTAAGTCTGAAAAGCTTCTCAAATCCAGCTCATCCTGAATTCTGATTGGCTGAGAAATTAGATTATCAGACTTAAGTAAATTCTGAAGTTTTATGGTGCCCAGCCCTGATCTTGCTCAGAAGCATGAGTTGAGAAAATTCTCAGACTTGAGTAAATTTTTAAGTTATATGGTGCTAAGCCCTGCATGCCTTTGATTATGAGTCGTCCTTTGGATGCATAATGGGTACGTGTAATATTACCCTTAAAGTTTCATACAGGACAAACCTTTACTGACATTATGATACACTTCTGGTCAGTTCACACATGGTTCTGATCTTCTATACATATACATGTCTGTCTATCATTCCATCTGTCTATCCGTATAATTCCTGTTCAAACAAAATTTAATGCTAGAGAGATGTGCAAATACAAATCACAATCTCATCTATAAGCCTACAATCTATAAAACATATCTGAACACATACAAGGACAACCGTTGATTATTTTTGTTATTTCTAATAATCTTTTCTTATTTGATTTGAAGATTTCAGAGGTTGGTACAAATCTTCACAATTTCCACACACTTAGTTTTCCACATATCTCATTTTCCATGTTCACTCTGATTTTCACAATTGTATATATATAAAACACTTTCTTGCTCATTCCTCCATATTTACGGACCAATAATTGTTACATGTATATGGGCACTATTCTTTTGTAGTATTGCTTTAGAGAGCTGTAGTGGCTAGGATGTTCATCTTCTGTCGTGGGTTCAAATCCACGTTGCTCTCTTGTTGGCTGTCCCTGTCCTATGAATGAGACAGTAAATACTGAGGTCCCATGGCACCTAAGGTGTCGGCACATTTTCTTTGCTTTGCAGATCTGATGCAAAGTCATTTAAAAGGCAATTGTTTTGTTAAGTTGACATGTCTGAACAAAAAACTGTGCCCTTTGCCAGTACATTAAAGTATGAAGTTTATGAGACTAATTAATGCACTATGATGTGGTACCTCAAAATGTTTGTGCGGGACTATTTTTTCTATTATTGATGGAATGGTTCTAAAATATGATATCCCTCACTAATGTCATTTCAGCTTGAAGATTACATTGAGTCACATTCCATCCCCATCTGAGATACTAGTCCCACATTTACCTTATGGGGTATCAGGTGGTACATGAATTAGTCCCATTAAAAATTTATATCAAGCTGTGTTTAGTAAAACTTTGTTGATCCAGCTCTCAAATAACATACATGCAATAATAGCCAAGCACAGTGACTTACATATCAATTTCATTGTCCAATGATAGTCCCTCGTTTTTTCATGTGATGCACTGATCCACCATACATTACTGATATTATCTTCACAACACTACTTTGCTGAACACTACTCCATCATGTACATGTATTGATAACATTTCACATCCCATTACAATACTCGTTTCTCTATTCCATGATATCCTTTAGTTCTACGAGGATCTAGAATTGGTAAATAATGGGTTTATCTACAAACAAGGTTTTTACAATTTTGAGGGAATTTCTACTGGTTATTAGTTTTGAAGTCTTTACCATATCAAATTGAAGCTGAGATATTTGTATGGTTTTTTGCTAATTCACCCAGTTTTCTTTTAGCATTTTTCCCTTTTTGATGGAACTTACCTGTTGCAATTTTTCCTCCAAATACAGTAGAGACTGCTTAGAGAACCATAGATCTTAGCAATTACCTGCATTTTCTACCTTCTCAGTACCTATAAATAGTCACACCTGTTCTTTATCTTATAAAATACACCTTTCCTCAACACCACTTGGTGCTTGAACTTATAATTTCCATTCATTGTTTTTGTTTCTTAATATCTTTATTTATATGGCAATTTTATAGTGCAGCTATAGTGTTATTGTGGTATTTTTTTCAACATAAAAATGTTAAAGAGACGAGAGAAATGGAAATAAGAAAACATAAGATTTTGAAAAACATGAATAATTGTTGGAATGGAAAATCAGTAGAAATTTTGGATGTTATAAGAGAATATGCAGTGGAATCGGTCTTGAAGGACTACTCCTTCTGCCATATAAATGTGGTCTTTTAAGACAGAAGGTCTCTCATGACAGGCTTTATTCATATGATTTCTTTAAAAGACGTTTTCTTATAATTGGTCTCTTAAGACAGGTGGTCTATCATGACAGGTGGTCTTTCACCACAGTGGTCTTTCAAGACAGGTTCGACTGTATCTTTGAGCTTCCATGATTCAAGATTTCATGACAAACAAACAAAGAGTCCATCTTTCTGTTTGTTTGTCTGCGAAACTTACAACATTGAAACAGCTTTTAAATTGCAAGGGAAAAAAATTCATAAATAATATCACCTGAATAATCTGTTTGAAAAATCAATTCATTTGTTACAAAGGTTTTGACCTTTTACCTTTGATCTTGATGCTTTTGTATAACTTTGAGGACGGTCATAACTTTATATGATAAGGGATAGGACTTCCGTATCAACAAGATAAATACTGGTTGCAAGGCTTGAGTCATTTGGTACCAAAGTCTTTTCTCTTGTGACCTTAATATTTGACCTACTTTCACATACCATAATACTGGGTATATCTTTGAAATTGCGTGTGATAGGGCTTCCATATCTTACATATATTTCTCACAACAATTTCATTCATTTGGTACCAAAGTTTCTTTTTTTTTATCTTGTGACTTTGATATTTGACCTTTTTGGATGTAGATGGTTTAGTTTTTATGCTGTACGAGGGCATCAGTGCTCTACAAACACATCTTGTTCACTTATACCATTTTTTGAGTGGCTAGTATATCACGACGTGGTATGTTCTGAATTATTCTTCAGGGAATACATGTATCATGATGGTTGACTTTTTGTATATCACATTGTATTTTCATCAATCATTATTTAAAAACTTCATTATCTGTGTAATACAATGTACATCAGTTGACAATTTATGGTTCACTCTGAAATTTACACTAATGCACAGACAAATTAAAAATTTGTGATCCTGTAAATTCTGAATTAATTTGTTACATTTAATAGTCAAATATCAGCTACACATCAATAACTCTTTGTCTGCCTGTATGTTTGTCTTGTCTGTCTGTCTATGTATGGTTGTCTTTCTTACTCTTTCTTTCTCAATAAGGACATACATATATGACTGTGACAGTGAGTTTTACAACATCTCTCTCTCTCTCTCTCTCTCTCTCTCTCTCTCTCTCTCTCTCTCTCTCTCTCTCAGTAAGGACTTACATATATAAGAATATGACAGTGAGTTTCATGTTTCACACAGCATGTTTGCCTTTATTTCCAGGTTCACTAGAAGGTAACTAAAAGTGCACTGTTATTGCTTTGTTAATTATTTTCTAGGCATTTTACTGATTTTCTTTTATCTCACATGTAAAACTATTTATATCTCTTATCTGGTTGTCATGGTTTCTGTTACTGCACTGATATATTTTTTGTTTTTCCAAATCAGAAATCAAGCATGTGGGCAGTTTGCTTAAAGTTATTGTAAATCCATTACTTTCCATAAGAATTTCTAAATTTCTCGCTGAACTTTCTAACGAGATGCTTACATGCACGACATAGCAATACCATAACAGTGGGGCCATGGCTCAGTGATTAGTATGCCTGCCTTCTGATCATGAGGTCATTGGTTCAAATCCGCACTGCTCTCACATGCCTTTCCCTGTCCTTCGGATGAGACAGTAAAAACAGAAGCCTCATGTCGCAGAAAGTGTCTGCAGGTTAAAACATCGTCATCAGCATCCCAACATGATCAAATGAAACATTATCAAGTTGGATTTTAAATTAAAACTTCAACAAGAATGTTGCAGATAAATGTAAAACAACCTTTCCACTATATTACAATATTTCTGGATTTGCAGTACCTTTATCAAATCGCTATAGGACATGATGTTTATAAGCTCAGCGTATATTTGATATGAATATGAAATACAGGTTAGCTATTATAAAAGGAATTTGAGTTTTTATCAAATTTTGCAATTTTCACTTTTTATTTAGATAGTAATAATATTTGAGAGAAAATATCTATTTACAGTCCTCTCAGAGAGAAAAGGTGAAAAAACACCAGTACATGTTAATGTACTGCAACCATTGAAAAAAAGTTGGCACTCACTGAAAAACAGTTTTCAAGCTTATTTTAGGAGTTCACACCTATATAACCCCATTAAAACTGAAGTTTGCATTTTTGTCTTATGTTTTCAGTCAATTCATGTATGGTCTATGGTTCAGACATAAAAAGAATGAAGAGTTAGGGTGTAAAAGGTGCCTGAGAGTACACAGTTTGATACTGCCCCTTTCCTTTTCATTATAAATAGTCAAATTGGCATGTACTTCTGTCTCAAACTTATTCAGATTTTAAGGAAATCAAAATTTCTGTCTCAAGAAAGAAATTCTTTTTCTTTTTTAAGAAAAGAAATAAAAAAATAGAGTTTGATATGTAAATAATCACAGAGGAAGCTGTTTAGGTACCTGTCGGTGCATTATAATGTACTATTTTAAGGCTGTGATGCTTACATATGATGAGAAATTGAAATGAAATTGTTTTTATTGTACAAAAAATGTAATATGATTTCCTTTTTCAATAAAAAAAAATCAAAATATTAACAACTTTCCAATCAATTCAAGTATTTCATTACTTTTGTAGCCATATGATACCCTTATGGGTCCCAAAACACCCATCCCCCAAAAATTCTAAAATCCAATTTTACATTCAAAAAGCCTTAATTGTTGCTTTAGCATACTTGCAGCTAAAAACACACATTTTAAAAATAGATTGGGAAATGTGTTTCCCTATTGGTCAGACACCACTAAATAGTCTACCATAGGCAATAATGTTGACGTTTCACCAAATACCCTGTGTTTTCTGATGTTCCAAAGCACATAATCTATATATCAATGTATAGGCCATCCCATCCATAGTTCATGAATAAAATCAGAAGTTAACCATCTCAATTTTCCAGTACATGTCCATGTTTAGGGCCACACTTATTTTCGCACAA
>JACSZP010059998.1:0-16771 GCA_016161895.1 Pinna nobilis | reverse complement strand
TAAAGAAAACTAGGATTATGATAAGAAAAGATTAATCTGATTGTTACCAAGAGTTTCCATAGGATCCGCACCCTTTAAAAATTTCCAGGAACTGTTACTATCTCCGCTAAATATTCCCCGTAGGAATTAAGACTTTAGCTGATTATAGAACATTAGAATGCTAAATAAGCTTTGGTAGTCTGGTCTGCCTGGCTGTGAATACTCTCAAATGAAGTAGACGATCTGCTGTTATATGTAGGCCTACTTTCATTTGACGTGAATTTACAAATCTTCAGTCACCTAGTCACCTATACTATTAGGTGGTAGGGGTCTGTATAGCATTGATAATCTACTAAGTTACTAATAACGTGAATTGCATAGATTGAATATCTGCATATTCAAACATACTATCGTCTGATACTGATATATATTCCACTGCCGTTCTACATGGCTTTGGTAAACTAAGATATTTAGGTGAGATGAAATGTCGTCCACTATGGTTCCATTTAATAAAAGCGCACCGTTGCCGAGTGGTTAGCGTGTTCGACTTCGGATCGAAGGGTCCAGGTTTCGAATCCGCTCAGCGCCACGCTGCGGTTTACCGTCCCTGTCTTTCGATGAGACAGTGAAGACCGAGGAATCTTTGGCCCTTCACCTGCACACGATGAAGTCTCCATATAAGTGAAATATTCTTGAGTTGGACGTTAAACAACAATACACAAACTACAATCCATTTTATAAAAAAGGTCTTAAATATTCAGACATCTTATGCGATTTATTTCCGAGTGACTTCTTTCATAATAGGTACCATGTTAAATTGTTTATAATAAAGTGGTACATACATCGAATCAGCGAATAATATTGCAAACCAATGCTGCCAGCCTTTATTATCCTTAATAGGATTAGCACAGGTCTCTCCCAGTCTCTTTCACTGCAGCTGCGGGTCCGGGGGTGTCTTGAAGGATTTCGTTCTACGTTTTAAGGGGGACTCTTTTATATCATTGGGAACTGAATATAACATGATTTACTTATTTGGCAATACCTAGAGACCTAATCTACCTAAGGAAACCGGGAAAGACGAATAAGATCGTCGGCCTTGTCTGTCTCTTTCTGCAGGAAATATATCTACCATTTTACATTATTACCAAATGACTGTTACATGTACTGGTGAATTATCCGACGTATTTCATGTAAAACGTACTACAAAAACTTACATATTAATTGACTGATATATTAGAGATGATAAGAATTGGCATTTACATGTGCATGTATCTTTAGTGGTGTGCGTTAAGATTCCCTAATTTTCTCCTCTTACGTTCACAATTAATAATGCCACATTACAATTCATTTGAAAAATATATCTGTGTGTTATTGGTCAAAAGTATATTATCAGTTTTGTATAGTTTGATATAGAACTGCAGAAGTACCCAAGGGTGTATCATAAAAAGCATGAAAAGTTCAGCAATTAGAAGTTGACACATTTTCTCACAAAATAACAAATGTGTAACGTTTTTATGTTTCTCTACATTTGTTTGAGAAGTGCTATCTGCAATTTCATAACAAGATTGTTTTTGTTTTACAATAAAGTATATGTTAAATAGTTACTTAGTAACACAAATGCTAATATTTACCGTAAATTTTATTTCCTTTTACGGCTTCTGGATCACTTTATACCAACATAGAAGATAATTCGGATGAATTTAAATTCTTTTCTCTTTAATAATAGTTGTATTTCACTTCAGGCACACTGAATCACAATTCATCGGTGAAAAAGATATTTCGAACTTGCAAAACAATACTTCATCCACAACAATTGACGTTAATTATGAGTATGAACTTGAACTTCGTCTCTCAGCTCTATTACTGATCTCTGCACTTTTTGGATATCACAAAAGCAAAAAAAACTTGCACGTTATAAAATCATTATTGAATGCAGATTCAGAATCAACAAGCCATCAAGAAAAAGAAAAGCTAAAGAACACTCTGAATACAGAATTAAAAGACGCTGCAATACTAGAAGAAAATTTGAAAAGATACTCTGTACAAGTTCAAAGAAAACGTGAAATTATATTATTGCCTCTGAGGTTTTCTAGAGAGTCTACATCGACACAATATTGTCCATTGAATTTTGGTGAAGCACCTGTTGAAATCAGCAGACATGATTTACTGGACTATCTACAGAGTAGGAAATACGATATAAACGAAGTTGTGTCTTTAGAAAGCTTTCACTCTGGCAACATTCATCGTATTTCTGCCGACAGGTCCGTTTCAGATATTGTAAGGGAGAAAATTCCTGATACTGGATTTTTTACGTTAACGATACAGAAGATCAATATGAGGAGGAACGAGAGAAGCGAAGGGCGGGGTATCAACGTCAATACATGTAGGGGAGGTAATCAAGGTGAAGTTTTAGTGATATCCTATGAATATACGAAAACAGATATTGATGAAAATGCATTATATTTGGGATTAATGAACTTAAAAAGTAAAGAGTTAAAAGTCTGCAACATATTTAAAGGTAATAAATGTTCACAAAGGTGTCATAGCTCTGAAGCGACTCAAGTCAACTTTGAAAAATCAACGGAGATCTCCGAAGTAAGAAATAACACAAATCTATCAGAGTCCACAAATAGTACGTGTTCGTTAGCAGAAATTGACAATAAGAGGGGTGATGTTAACAAAAAGGAATTGCTGAAAACAATTGAGAATTTATGGGACAAACTATCACTCGTTAAATTTGTCTGCGATTTTACTGGAGGACGCAATAACAGCCCTATGGATTCTTTTGAAAAGGGGAGATTTGGCAACTTTAACATCGGGGCTAATGAAATGCATTCAACGCAATCTGAGACTATGCTTATAAACCTAGGGTCCTACAGAAAATTCCCTACAGGTTTCATCACCAATGATGAAGTGCGTAGAGAGTCTTTGGTATCGACTTTGAATATACTAGGACGTAAAGGAATGTTGAGAGACCAATTTTCTCTACCACCAAATGTGATTGACCCGTTCAATGTCTCGTTTGAGCTGACTAAAGAGGATTTTAGAAGAGAAAGACAAATGTCATCAGAATGGTCACAATATTTCAATGAAAGAATGTCAAATTATTTGTTAAGATATGCCTCCTTTAGTGATTGGCCCATAAACGCGCCTTTTTCTGCAACAAGACTTGTGGCTGCTGGATTCTTCTATGACAATCAGAAACGTGCGATTTATTGTTTTAACTGTGGAATAGAAGTAAATTGTACTGGAGGTCATTTGGAAATGTTTGTAAAACAAAGAATTTCACCTATCCGTTTTCATTTGAGTCTGAATCCAAGATGTGAATATGCTTTGAGTGAAATGCAAAGAAATGAGAAAGTCGATGTCCCAAACATAACGACGACCAGTGACGACAATGCCAGTGCTTTAATGAATGATTTGTGTGTAACAGATCAGGAAGCAACCGCAGCTGGAATAAAGCCAGACGTTGGGAGAAAAATGGAAATCCCAGTTGGGAGGCGAGATATATTACCTGACAATATAGCATCATATCCTGAGGTGGTCAACAGCGATAACATTATTCCAGAGAACAGACAAGGGAGGCACGACCATCATAGTAGTTACAGCTCGCATGATTCACCTAGTGGAAGAACAAATGTTGTACACAATGTTGCATTTGAGTACAATTACCCTGTCAAAACTCCAGCATACAAAGATATTTATTCTCGGTTAGAATCATACAGAGGCTGGCCGATAAGGAACATACAGGACCCCAAAGAACTTGTCAATGCCGGCTTCTTCTATACAAACAAGAAGGACATAGTTCGATGTTTTTGCTGCGACATAGGCCTGGCTGAATGGGATAAGGATGATGACCCATGGTTTGAGCACGCCCGCCATAGTCCAGATTGTAAATACCTCAAGGAAAAGCAAGGTCAAGGTTTCATCGACTCTGTCCAGTTAGATTGGCAACAGGTACAAAAAGCAAATGATATCACAACAAAATTATTGTGATTCCCTAGGTCACCCAAATGGTTTATGATAAAATGATACAGTTGCAAACTGCCATATTCATGGTGGTACTTATTTCTGCTCGAAAATTTGAAGACTTTCTTCGCTCTATTTAATATACATGTATTAAACTTTGCATTATACGTGCTGCGCAGTAGTTAAGTTTAACTAAATGCTAAAGGCTCCATATTTCAAGTAATCACTTAAACGAGTGGCACAATAGCATGGAGGATCGTTTTAAAGAAATAGCATTATTTTGTCTGATTTTTACATAGAATCCATGTAATAGATTACTTTTTTCAATATCTTGTTGTCCGCGTACCTAACTGCTAATCTACATTATTCTTTCATCTTTTGTCTGAATTCATAAGTTGATGAAATTCAAGCATCGTATCATAGACTATACAATTTCTTTTTATACTATACACACATTGGTTTATATTTAAAATCAATATTATTACAAAATGTATTTGAAAACCTGATTTCTTTAGATATACAAACCAAAGCATCCAGCCTTCAATGAATTACAAACTAGACTTGATTCTTTCACTGGTTGGCCAGAAGAATTGACACAAAAACCTGATATTCTAGCGGCAGCTGGCTTTTTCTATACTGGTAAGATTATGTTTTACTAAAAACAATATACCATGGCAAATTATAAACGCGGTTTAATCTGCCTCGTACAAAACCAACGCCTTTGCAAAAGGACAACATCCTTAGATTTTATAACTGACATCAACTTCATGGCCCTTTCTCTGATTTGTTGGGGTCGCCGTTGCCGACTGGTTAGCATGTTCGATTTCGAATCGAAGCGTCCGGGGTTCGAATCCGCTCAGCGCCACGATGCGGTTGGCCGTTCCTGTCTTTCGGATGAGAAAGTAAAAATTGAGGTCCCGTGTCACAGTAGGTGTTGGCATGTTAAAGAACTTTCTCTGCTCTACGGTCATAAGTACCGAACATAGACAAAATTTGTCGCCCTTCATCAGCACACTGTGACGTCTCCATATGAGTGAAATATTCTTGAATGAGACGTTAAACAGCAATATAACCAACCAACCATTTAACCTGATTTGTCGGCTATCCATCTGACTAAAATTATTATTTAATGATAAACATGTTCCTATCGTGTCAATTTGCACAGGGGAAGGAGATGTAGCTAGATGTCATTACTGTGATGGAGGACTGAGGGAATGGGAACCAGGTGATGACCCATGGACTGAGCATGCGCGCTGGTTCCCGTACTGTAAATACCTAATAAAACTCAAAGGACTTGAATACATAGAGCAGATAGCTAGGCAGTCTGAATCCGTAAGTATGTCTCTGTTCCGTTTATCGTAAGTGATAAAGGTTTGTAATACACAAGCCAGTGTCCCTCGTGTTTTACTCTCTAACATACAACATAGCTTGTAACCCAAATATAATATGTCAAATATGGCTACATTTCATGATTGTCATCATGATCATTATCATCGTTACCACCACCACCATCGTCACCATCATCATCATCATCATCATCGAAAATGATGTTCTAATCTACTTTTCATCAATCTTTGTGACTTTTGTTGTAGAGACAGCATGGACAAGCAAGCGGCCAATCCAATCAAGTAAACGGATTTTCAGACGATTCCATTTTAACGAATCATCCATCGACTTATCAACAACAGATACAGAATGAAAGAGAAGAACTGATTGTCACTGCAGCAGCCGAGACATTATTGGTGATGGGGTATAAACGATATGAGATCCAATATGTCATCAACAGATTTATTGCAAACCATGGTAGTTACTATTTTTAATAGGTTTTTTTTAACTATCATGTTGAATGAAGATTTCACAGGATGAAGGAATATCAAATTTTCATTGAGTATAAATTAAGAAGACATTGGTATAATGTTAGCTATATTCTATTTTCAATAATACTAGTTATGAGGTTAGTTATTTCCCGTATTTTGTGATATGGTAAGGTTTACACAAATCTCTCAAATTTCGCTCTTTAGTGTGTTCCTATTGGGCGTTGCAAGTAGGTTTAATGAAACCTGATCGAGTCCTTTAAAAACATTTGGAGCTTCTCGTCTTAACCATTGACTAATTTTGACAACTTATACCTTCAGTTTCAAAATGTCGAAATTTAATTGGTTCTAAATAGAGGTCATGGAATTTGCCCTCTCATTGGGGTTTCTTTAGATTTACGTGTGACGAGGCATGTCAGAGGAGCACATTGAATCATTTTACATTCAGCTTGAGAATCTTTAATTCACCCATGTAAAGACACCATCGATCGCCCAGCGAAGGGCTTTAATTTAGACCCATGTTCTGCACTTCGGGCTATTGAGCACCTAGGGTTCTTGTCCTACCAACATTCATTGTATCTCAGTTAAGGTGGCATCAAAATTACACGCAAATAACACTTCAAATGCAAAACCCTTAGAGAACGAGGTATAGCTGCCTTTGTTAATCACTAAGGCTTATCGCTGCCTAGATTTGAACCTGCGTCCGGCAGACAGGAAAAGATCTTACCATAAGGCCACTTATTATTGCTTTTGCTATTATTATTATTATTATTATTATTATTTTTATTAGGAAACAGACATTTTAACGCTGAGAATTTGCTTGACATTATTATGGATATGGAGGACAGGGGTGAAACCATTCCGGAGATATCGGAAAACGATAGTAAGTTTAAAAGTTAAGAACTTTTTCCTACTGAATTCATCGTTTTGGCCTTTTTGGTAATGCCTACAAAATCATATTATTTTTTTTCTTCTAAAAGCAATTATTTGATATGAGAAAAAGAATTTATAGCTACGTTGAAAAGAAATTTAGACATATCAATCAAGTTTTCTAAAATTTACATTCAAAGCATTTCTTATTTCAGTGTTAAAATTCGATTTTTGAAAGTGCACTTGGTATCTTCCACTACCACTTTTCACAGATATTTCTCTTAATATTGTCGTTTCGTATCATTGACGTTCCTCGTCACCTTTTTTCGATCTGTACAGTAATGTAGATGTTCAAAAAGATCATTGCATGTTTTCTTCGCTGCGTCACGCTTTGGCTATGTCTTTTATATATAATTGTGTTTATTTTATTTAAGAATTTGTGATATCAACAACTGGAGAATTTTGGTTACATTTCTAATTAGTGATTAAGTCTAAATAGATAATTGTGAATACAAAAATGATTAGATAACTATAGATGAATAGATGATATGTAGGAATATATGTGAAGAAATTTTTATTCATTATACAAATACATGTATAATTGAATGGGTATTATAATTTTTTCTCATTAAATCTTTTTTCAGGCATTACCAATGGAATTTCAAATGAAGATATAGGTAAGTATACATTCACATTTTATAGGTATTCTTAGTGAAATTTCAATAGGAAATATAGGTTCGTATCTGTTTAAATGTGAACAAATATACATTGTAGGCCTACACGTATGTTTAACTTGTCACAGTTAAGGTTACTTATTTTGTCCCTTGTGATCTCTATTGTGAACAGGTGCGACTTTTTAAGCGCATCTATTACTTTCCCGGCACCATAAAACGATCTGCGACTTGTGCACGATTTAGATACTTTGTATTTTTATTGCAGTTTTGTATGCTACTCTGTTATTAGACAACTTGTAGGTAATCCCTAAAGTACTTCGAACGTCAATGCTTAAATATTTGAAATTCCAATGTACGTCGAATGACTGCTATTGCCATTTCTTTATGCATACAATCTAGCTCCTTGGAACTGTATTTCATATAACATATCTAGCCAAACCTGGAAGTATTGAAACAAAAGGAGAATGAACCATTGTTTCAAATACTTGGGTTTCAAAATAATTGGGTTAAACAGCAATAAAATAAAGTAACAAGGGAATCAAACTCATTTCAAATTAATTGGGATTTTAATACCAAAGGGTTCAATATTAGTGGGGTCAATTGTATATTTTAAATAAAAAAAACATTAACTGTTACATGTTGTTGTATTGTTGTTTAACATCCCACTCAAGAATATTTCACTCATATGGAGACGTCACCGTGTGCCGGTAAAGGGCGACAAATTTTGCCTATGCTCGGCACTTATGGCCGTAGAGCAGGGAGGGTTCTTGCACGTGCCAACACCTACTGTGACACGGGACCTCGATTTTTACTGTCTCATCCGAAAGACAGGGAGGGCCAACCGCGGAGTGGCGCTGTAGGATTCGAACCCCAGACCCTCCGATTCGAAGTCGAACACGCTAACCACTCGGCCACGGAGGCCCCAAAACATTAACTATTCCTCTAAATAGCTAATTTGGGTAACATGTAAATGTACTGTTACTTATTATATTTACTGATGCACATTTTTTTTACAGAACCACATCTAGTACAGTTAGAAAACCAACGTCTGAAGGCTCAGATGCTATGTGTCACGTGTAAGAAGATGGACAGAAGGATGCTTTTGGTTCCTTGTGGACATCGGCTGCATTGTGAGTCATGTTCCAAATCGGTAAAGAGATGTCCAAACTGTAAAAGGAAAGTGAATAAAACTGTCAAGACATTTCTGTCATGAAATAAGACAAAGCAACTTTGGCGTAATCAAATACATTTGAATCTATCCAAGAGTTAGTCATTTATTAGCATAACAACACTTTAGTTTGAGGCTCTATAGTACCTGTGCAGCCTTGATAATGTCTACCTTCCCGTTGCCAAGTCACGTGTCTGTGATTTTGATGTCATGTGCCAGCACATGCTTAAATCCCGCATAGCTTTTGATAAAATACATTTCATTTGTCAGACGTCATGCAATCTGCACTTGTCAAGGAAGCTTCCTTGTCCTAACTGTAATGATAATACTGTAAATCCAAAAAATTTCGCGGAACTTTATTTTAGCGAATCAATGGTCATATTATTATTCACGATACTTTATTTTCGCGCGTGTTTTTATTTAAGTTAGTAGTTTGTGTTGTTTAATGCATGTTAACATCAGGTTACTATATTTAGCGAGGACTTTATTTTCGCGAGTGAGTGCACTCGGGTAATTACGCGAAAATAAAACTCTCCCGAATATTACTGGATTTACAGTAAACAAGCACCACTGTCATTTTAGATGTATTCTAAATTGAAAAAGGAACATATGTTTGTCCTTATGTATGATAAGGATGTCCGTTATCATACAAGAAATCATGTGATAATTTACTTTCACTTTCTTGCACAATGATCTAAATGCAGTTTGCTTTTTATAAAGATTGCAGATGAATCTTCCGCATTAGGTCATTATATTGAAATCAATAATGAATTATCATCGATGTTTGGATTGTCTGGTTGTTCATGATTGATATATGACAGTGAGTAAATTGTTTAACCGAAACATTTCTTTTAAGTAAATGTAAAGAAACAAGTTGGGAATAAAACCGCTCTAAATCGATTTCGAACTCAGAAAGTGATGGGGCCAGGTGTCAGGAAGGAGCCAGTCAGAGATGCCACTACCAATGGACAACACATCATGAAAATATTCATCTACATCAGAAATATAACCAAATTTTACATTTTCTATTGGAACAAAAAATCCTGAACTGAATAAAAATCCTGATATCAGGATTTTTTCTTAAAACTGGCATCTCTAGCCAGCGTACCCTGTCAGCACTTTCAGATTTACTGGAATCCTATTTAGATCAGTAACAGGCCAAGCTCGGTAGAGAGGGTTTGGATTAGTTTTAGATCTGAAAGGGAGTCAATGCAAATGGTTATGCTCCAACATACCAATAGCCATTCTTTAGAAGCGTTTAATAGCCATTTACAAGTAGTATATTGGCAAGCCTTTTGCCCTCAAAATAACATTTATTATAGGAATATGTTCCGACACAATGTATCAGTTGTGAAATTAAAACGTCATATCGAAGAGAAGACGGAATATCGACTCTCATTTACGGGAAATTCGTAGTAAGGAAACAATTGAAATCTTCACGTTTGTAATAAAGGGGAGTTGGAATTAACCGTGCGTCATAAAACCGATGTATTGCTCTAGACATAATGTGTGATTACATAAGGTTAAATGTAATCACAAGTAGTGACAAAAAGTACTTTGCAACTAGTGATGAGTTTTTAATTTCTGCCACAAATGTGATATATTACAAAATTCTTTTACCTGAAAACAGCCATGTGTACAAAATATGTACACATACAAAGTTGTTTTCGTTTTCCTCGGTTTTTAGCCTATAGCAGTGTACAGTGAACAAATCACATGCATCAAGCTAATAATACCCCAGATGATAATCTGTAGATATGGATACAAACACGGACCTCTGAAATTCCAGAGGTGGCATCAGGGGACACAGAGAAGAAAGTATCCCATGTTAACACAAGGTCAAGAGTTCATTTAAGTTCAACTGAAACAGTGATAAATGAAAGCACGTCATGATTGGTAAAGACGATTCGAGAACTATTATTAGATAAGTAAAAGTAGAAAATTTTGCTTGAGCAATTTGGATATCAGTATTATTTAAAAGGAAAAGTTATGTATACGTTTGGGGCAATCTATGGGCGTCTAACCAGAAAAATATGCCATCTGGAATTCATTATTATGTTTTAAATCATTATTCCGAGTCCATTGTCATACCATATCACAATTACTTTTCTTAAGAACCTTATTCCGGCGTTTCTATAGTGCATAATGGAGTCCATTTATCTTGAAAATTACAGAATGGCTAACATACTAACATTCGAAAGGCTGTAAAGAAAGATAATAATTCTAGGCGTAGTTGGAGATGATATACATTACTTTTTATTTCAAGTATGAAATATTGTATATCGGAAATGTGATGAATTAATACAACTGTAGTCATTTCTTCAAAGACAAAAGGGACTTTCGCTCATTGATATCATATATTGTACATAGTAAAATAAATGCGTTGAACCTATTTACGTAACGTCCCCTAGATATATACTTTATTTTGCATGCTTGTCTTCTTTTATCTTGATCACATTGTCAAACACCGCACACTGATATGATTTTATATATCCAGAACCCTAAACTTCTTTTATGAGAATCAAAAATTCTATTTGAATTTTCGAACTTTATTCTGTTACTTTAAAAACTAATATTGGCAGTTTAAGTTTATAGTCGATCTACTTTTAATTTGGGGGCATCCGTGGCCGAGTGGTTAGCGTGTTCGACTTCGAGTCGAGGGTCCGGGGTTCGATTCCTGCAGCGCCACTCCGTGGTTGGCCGTCCCTGTCTTTCGGATGAGACAGTAAAAACCGGGTTCCCGTGTCACAGTAGGTGTTGGCACGTGCAAGAACCCTCCCTGCTCTACGACCAGCAGTGCCGAGCACAAGCAAAATTTGTCGCCCTTCACCGGCACACGGTGACGTATCCATATGAGTGAAATATTTTTGAGTGGGACGTTAAACAACAACGCAACAACAACTTTTAATTTGACCTTTTCATCAGTCACCATATCATATATGTATCATATTTTCTTACTCTCTATACGCGTCATGTACAGTGGGTTAGTTGCCGGTAGCCACAAGACCATTTTTTGACATATTTTCGTCACCTGTTTGATACGTGTGTTAGTTATTCTATTATTTACATAAATTGAAATTGTAAACAAATATGCTACAAGGTATTAAAATTGTTTCTTTACTTTGTTAGATGCATTTCATGCACCTGTATGTTTGTTTGAAACATTTACCAATATTACAAGCTTTCAGACCAATTTGTCATTTAAGAATCAAGACCCTACATGCTAATCCTAATTAGGAAGATTAATGAATTGTAGTTACAATTGCAAAGGTTTGAAGGTACATGTAATTAGCATTCTAATCAGTAGATTAATCAGTCATTTTACACCAGGGTGCACTTCATGTTATTGTTATATTATGTTATTATAATTATAATATCATCAGTTTGTTCATCTGCCAATAGACATTGCATCATCACCGGCATATGGTGTGCATGTACCTAAAGTAATTTGTGATACAAAAGCTCGTTCTTTTAAATCGAGACAGGCAACTAACAAAAAGTTAATGCTACAAGGCTTTCACCAGTCTGAATTAAAGTCAGCATTTTATATCTGATATATATTTTATAATTTCTATGGTTGTTATAACAGTCTAGTTTGCCACTGGGTCAAATGTTGTCTGATGTGATTCATGCCGATTGTTAGGTCGTTCTTCAAACACTGACTACATATGTCGTTTTCCTAATCAAAATAAGGGGCTCACGGCGGGAGTGACTGGTCGTCAGAGGTTCTTACTCCCCCTAGGCACCTGGTCCTACATCTGGTATAGCCAGAGGTCTGTGTTTGTCCATGTCTTTATTGTGTATTCTTTATAGGAAATATGAGATTAATCACTTTCGTAACCTTCACCTTTTTTATGTATAACTGTTTATTACTTAGTCTTTGGCAAGAATCCTATTAAGACTTTATACATAATTTGTGTTAACCACATCTACCCCAGGTTATTGATTCAACATTATTTTGCTCTCAGTAAAGTATTATCACAATCCCTACAAACAAGCTCGAGATGTCATTAATACATCTCGTTGACTGTCCAACAGATTTTAAAAAAATCTGCCCAATTTTTAATTTGATTCACCAGGTAATTTTATTAATATGAGGCTAATTTCAGGCATGGGCTTTTAAAAGGTAATGACAAGAACTTGACCCAATCCTTCACGTCCCGATTGCGTTCCTTCATTACGAAATTCCAAATTTGGTGACTATGTTGATCACATCTATCCAAATGAGCTTGAAATAAAGGACACATCAGAAACCGCCAAGTCTGTCTCATACCTTGATCTACACCTGAAGATTGAGAATCAAAGCAAAACTTTTAAAAGAGATGAACACAATTTCCCTTTTGTGAACTTTCCATTTTAAGCAGCAATAATTCAGCAGCACTTACATATGGAGTATACATCTCCCAGTTTTTCGAAATTCTAGAGCAGGTTTCATATCAGGATTTCCTTGATAGATGGTTGCTGCTGACAAAGGAGTTACTTAACTAAGGGCTCCAAATGGTTAAATTGAAATCGTCACACACAAGTTTTATGGTCACAATTACGACCTGGTTGATAGATACGGTATATGTGTAAAACAGATGACGTGGGATATGTTCCCCTTGTCAAACACCTAATCACGTTCTTTTCTCATTGATGACCATCATAGAATGTGACATTTCTTTATTCTAAACATTTGACACGACAGTTGTAGTGCACAGAGCAGGAGTTGCTTGCCCTTCTGGAGAACCTGAAGTCACCCCCGGTTTTAGTGGGGTTTCTGTTGCACTATGTTGGTTTTGTACGTCATCTTTTGTGGGTTAATGTTTTAGTGTTGTCTTTTTTGCTTTGACCATTATGTTATTTGTTTTTCGATTTTTGAATTTTAAATACCCCCTTGGTGTCCTCAAATATCCTGTTTTAATAATAAAGCAACTTTTATTAAAATTGAAATGATCAGTTACTGTTTTTGAGGTATGGTTCTTTGTTATTGATTCACTGCCTATACATGTAATTGTAACACTAATTTGACTCAATAATTTATATCTTATCAGAAATATACTTGAAATAAAAAATTGAAATTTTGAATATTCTTGCCTTATCCTTTTACTTGATAATCTTAGCCTAAACCATGGCATCGACATTATTGAACCTTTGTTTACCCTTTCTGTTAATTTGTTTATAAATCAATACCAGATTGGACCATAAAGTGGCTATAAAAATTGAGCCAGATTTACTATCCCTTGAAATGCACAAAACTACAAAAACCCTTCAACATGTAAGCAAAAATTTATTATAAGACAATCATATATATCATATACTGCAGTCATGTAGATGGTTACTCTATGCCATTATGTGATTTCTTTCTGACGTTTGAATAAAGAATAACAGTACAGTCAAGATGTCTTTAGTTAAAAATTGTAGAGTGAAGTTTAATTTCATTATGGACATGTATACATTTTCACCAGATTACATTTTAGTCACATTTCCACTTCTTCAAATCTCTTACTTGTGCTACTGTCAATTTTACTGATTGCAATCAAACTTACAAATTATGAATTATTCTAATGGCTTACGACCTTAATATGAGAATAAATTCTCACAAAACTGATTCATGTGTTACCAAAAACAGAGGTACTGACTAGCCATATATTAAATTTTAAGATGTGTAAAATGCAAAAACAAAAGTTGGACAATACTGACATTCATTTAAAACACCTCTGTGCTGCAATGTTGCAGGTAACAAATTTTGAAAGGTCTCTATTATACATTCTATTGTCAGAGTATTTTATTACTTATTTAATTGCACATTGGTGACTGTACTACCTACCAGTCACATGAGCAAGTGGGGATAACACAGTGTAACAGGTGAGAATAACATATTATTAGTTTAAAGCCTTCAAGTAGTTGATACATTCAGATTACAATGTAAATCACAAAAGACTCCACATTTCCTCCAATACTGGTCTACTGTTGTGATAATTTTTTAAAACTCTTCATATATTTTTATGAGATGACACAAGTAATATAGAGAATATAGAAGGGTCTTGACCGACTATTTTTCCTTCCTTTCTCTCAAATCTCTCACTGTATTCAATTCTTTAATTTTACCTTGTCTAATCCCTTCTATTTCAAAATCCAAAATTCCTAAACATTTTTTATTAAGCCTTGCAGTACTTTATGTGAAAATATCCTTCAATTTTTATGTATTAAAAATACAATAGTTTAGATAAATGGTCTCAAAAATTTTGAATTTCTCTGTGACCTGGGTCTTTGCCCATATGACCTTAGAAAGTACAAGTTAGAACTTGTCACTGCCTACACATATGCAACATAACAATAAAATTGAAAATCCAATAATTTCTGAATTATTTGGCTTTGAAAATTTCAAATATCTGTTCCCATTTTAGAATCCCTCATTTTTCCTGACCAATTCCCCAAACAAGCTTGGTAAAACTAGACCCCAAGAGGTACTTACATACACATTTTGAGGAAAATTCCTTTGGTACTTTCTCAGAAAAAGTAATAAAGCAATAATTCACTTTCAAAAACGCAATTTTCCCCATGTACATGTAGGCCAAACATTTTTTTCAGATTGGTCCCAAAATATGTCCTACAAAGCTAACTCAACATCGAACATTAATGTGAAGTTTAAAAAAAAATCCCTTGAGAACTTTTTGAGATATAACAATAAAAAGAGTACCAGACTATGGATGAAAGGTAATTTGATAATCATTATGATGGAGGGCCAAACATTTAAAGATAAGGGACATAACTCTTTCTGTACTGAAACAGATAATGGGAGATAACTGCTATCAATATATCTGCCATAAACTGATATGTTGATCTTTAGAACCACAAGCCAGAATATGATCATCAGAAAATGCTAAACACTGGACACTCTCTTTGTGATACGTTAAAACAGCTAAAGCCTTTAGTTTCTTGAATCCAAAGATTCTGATATTGCTGTCCCAACCTGCTGCAGCAAATATTTTTTTATCATTTCTAATACATAAATCATTAAATCCAACATTGGTAGTTTTTGTTGACAATGATTTTTCAATCTTGTCTTCTGACGATAGCTTGTATGAGAATATTTCATCATTGCTGGATGCACATACACCTTTTTGGTCAGAGACATCAAAATCCAAGCACATGAGGGGATCAGTGTAAAATGTCTGTCTGTCCATCATCCTCATATTACAGATATCCCATAATGCCACACTGCCATCCTCATACCCAGACATAATTTTTAGTTCATTCTGGGCTGCTTTCATACACATCACCATGCCATGTTTAGTCATATCTTGTTCCAAAGTTCCAACACGTGTGTAAGACTTTGTGTCATACAAATTAATTGTTGATGTCACTTCCCCAGGAAATGCAAGTAGAGAGACATCTGGTGTACAAACTAATGCACAGGGACAAAATCCTACTGCTCTGGTCGCTATACTTCCTGTTATAAGTAAAAGAAAAAAAGAGTCACTATTATGCAAGGGAAGACAAAAATAGAACAAGAAATATTTGAGAACATTGTGTCCAATATACCATGTTTTTTTTACCAAATTTGGTGTTAATCTAAGTACAGTCGAACCTGGATATATTGAAACCAAATGGGGATGAAGTTTTCATTAAAATCAACAAGAATATCAAAATAAGAGGGATAAAATAGTAATAAAGTGGTTTAGCAGAGAAATCAAACTCATTTGGAATTAAGAGAGATTTCAATATACAGTGGTTCAATATAAGTAGATTCCACCGTACAAATAATGAAGTCATTTGATGAAAACTAACAAACTCCTACTTGTTCATGTTTTCAAAATCCAGTAAAATCTTGAAACTACAGTCTTAACCTTTCTAAGAGACTGTCCAAGGGAAGAAGCAAAAAGTGTCACATATGACAGGTGATCATTTAATTCAGGTGATTTATATAGGAAAGAGCCATATAGGCAAGAGCCATCAGGTCACATAAGACAGGCAGTCTTTTAATTAAGTTGGGCACTAAGGCAGGTTAGACTATATTCAAAAAGTTACACTGCAATGAATTTCACCCTACATCTCAGTTATAATATTCTAATTATTAAATCTGGTTAATTTAAATTGCTTTACAGAAACCAACAAATTCAAAATTTATACAATTTCAATTCAAACGTAAAGGAGTTAACCCTGACTACAAATAGTCGGGGCCTCCGTGGTCGAGTGGTTAGCGTGTTTGACTTCCAGCCAAGAGGTCAGGGGTTCGATTCCCACAGACGCCACTCCGCTGTTGGCCGTCCCTGTCTTTCGGATGAGACAGTAAAAACCGAGGTCCCATGTTA
>JACSZP010059963.1:0-11745 GCA_016161895.1 Pinna nobilis | reverse complement strand
TCAAGTTGTGATCATATCATATCATCTTGATGAATTTATCAATCGTGTTGTTATCAAATTATAGTGTGCGGTGCGCGTTGTATGTTAGGTCGTTGAAATGGTCTACCAGGTTGTGCTCATGTCATAATATGTTGTGCGTGTTTAATCTCAAGTGGTTAAATCGGTCTATTATGTTGTGGTCTTATAATATTGTGCCGTTGCACTGGTCTGTTATGTTGTGATCATATCATGACATGTTGCTTAATTGACATAGCATGTTGTGATCTCATTATAGTGTGTTGTGCGCATTCTTTATTACTTCGTTTAATCGGACTACTAAGTTGTGGTCATGTCATCATATATTGTGTCTGTTTTGTATTGGGTCGCTGAATTGGTATAGTATGTTGTGACCGTATCGTGTCATGTTGTTGAATTGCTGCATCATGTTGTGATTATATCAGTATATATTGAGTGTTCTTTAAATTAGATAGGCAAATTGGTCTATTATGCTGTGACCATGTCATAATATATTGTGGGTGTTTGATATAAAGTTGTTTAATTGCTCTTATGTTGTAATTGTATCAATCTATGTTTTTCGTATTCTCTAATATATTGTCGAGTTGTTATATCGTGTTGTGATCGAACTTTGACATGTTGTGTATGTTTAATATCACCACCACATTGCTGGATGTATCTGTTATTCCGCGAACATATCAGACTATGTTGTATTTGTATGGCACCATGTTGATGAGTAATAGCTACATATAGACTAATGGTTTCCACAAGGACATTTTGTACCTGTTTTACAGAGTCAATTGAACTGATATTAGTTGACTAATCATACGATGGTAAATTGAATATGTTTTAGACTGTATTGTTGCAGCGATATAATGTTATTTAGATTTAGGAATATATTGTTTTGATTTGCGTTACCGGTAGTTCAAATATTGATCAATTGTCGGAGGCCATTTTTTCATTCAGGACTACAATAACCATGGAGTCTATTTTGTTGAAAATCGGGCTGCATCATTTAAGTGAGTATTTTGATACAGAAAATATATCTCCGGATATTGTATGCCAATTAACAACAGCTGAAATGAAATTCCTAGGGGTAACAAACAAACTGGACATGGTCAAACTAAGGTCTGAATGTGCAAAGTATGGGTCTAAAGCACCACCAAAGAGAAACAAAGAATGTGGTCCTTCAGAATATTGTTTACCAGAACGGTTATTACGAAATCTGGTAGAGGACGATTTCACTGTTAGTGACATGTCAAAACTTCTATCGGTTTCTGAAAGAACAGTCTATCGAAGGCTGCAGAAATATAACATCTCAAAATTAAATTTTTGTGATATCGATGACCAGGCAGTAGATGTTCATGTATCTGATCTAATAAAAGACTTCCCATTTTGTGGTGAAAGCATGCTAAGACAGATGCTTCGACAGAGAGGAATCCGGATACAAAGGTGGCGACTCAGAGAGAGTTTGCGGCGCCTTGATGAAAGAGGGATCAATGAGAGGAAGAAGGGTTGCCTGAAACGTAGAGTATATGATGTCAAAGGACCAAACCACCTATGGCACGTGGACACGAATCACAAGTTAATAAGGTGGCATATTGTAATTGCAGGTGGTATAGACGGATTTAGTCGAATGGTTACGTATTTGTTTTGCCTTGATAATAACAAGTCTGAAACACTACTGTCGTGTTTCCGTGATGGAGTCGGTCATTACGGACTCCCATTGAGAGTCCGGTCTGATAAGGGACTAGAAAACTCTCTTATTGCCGATTTTATGATCAAGCACAGAGGGACTGGAAGGGGAAGTATGCTGGCTGGGAAAAGTGTTCATAATCAGCGGATCGAGCGGTTGTGGAGGGATGTGTATACCGGTGTTCTATGTTTTTACTATAATTTGTTCCACCACATGGAAGATGAGGGGATATTAGACCCACTTAATGATATACACATTGCTGCATTGCACTATACCTACATCCCAAAGATAAACGAGAAACTTCTGATATGGAAGGAAGCATGGGCAAGTCATAGAATACGGACTGCAAAGTCGTCCCCAACATTGATGTGGGTATCAGGGCAATTTCAGAATCCTGTTGGAATAGATTTCATAGACGAGGAATTGTATGGGGCAGAGGGATTTGTTCAAGAATCTGAAGACGACTCTTTAATTAGCAGGCCAGTCATTGACTCGGTCTCAGCCACTGTTGTTGATGAAGAGTGTAAACGTCGACTTGACAGTGAAGTAAATACTACGTGGACTTCATTATCATATGGGATGGATATTTACTCCAAAGTTCTACGAATCATAGAACGTTATTTAAATGTTTCATCATAATTTGATTGTGAAATAGCAGTTCCCTGTTTCTAGTAAATTTATGATGATATTTTAAATCTTGTACTTCGTATCCAGTGCAGATAGAAGAAACATGCACTGTGGTTTTTTTTCACTATGGGTATACCCTTTGCTTTTGAAAAGCGGAAAACAGTTACACTCCTTTCGTCTATAAGTCATGTCTTCACTATACAATGTATATTCTTTTGAAGAGCTATGGTGATTCAACTGATTAATTTTTGTTCAGAGTTGCTTCATTTTCCAATAGTTCGCAAAATAACTGGTTTTGTTTTTCCTCTTTAGGACATGTCTACTGCATCATTATCAGACATCAACTAATTTACTCTTTTACAAATCCTTGGGAGCTTCTCTGGCATTGGCTCTGTGACCAAGGTCAGACGGTCCATAACTTTAGTTTGTATTTTCAGGATATGGAGAAGGACTATGAAAACCCCTTCTAGATACATGTACCATCTAGTCTGTCAACTCTTGTTGTGAGACTATGTTTAGGTCCTGCGCATTTACCATTACATCAAGTTTGCTGTTTTATCAAATTTAGAAATAAATTAATATTCAACATTTGGAACTAACAAAGTGTTGTGTTCTCCTCCTTTCGTATTAATATCCAGTGCATTTACTTAGGACTAGTACTGAAATGACAACATCTATTGATCGGATGTATTTACATCACTCTTAAAGGCATCAATTTCCTTTTTTAACACAAAAAATTGTGCATCTTGTTTCTGATGGCGACTTGAAAATTATTCATAACGTATTTGAAAATATAATTGCAATTTGCGAGTAGTGTTGTTAACAATATATTTATATAAAATACACGTTTGTTGCCAAAATAACTTCTTTACTTGCTGTATTATTGTTTAATGTTCCACTCAAGAATCTTTCACTTACGTGGAAATGTCACCGTTTGCCTGTGATGGACTAGAAATTTGACCTATGCTCGGCATTTAGGACCATTGAGCTGACATCCACTGTGACACAGGGCCTCAGTTTTTTCCATCTCATCCAAAGGACAGGAGAAGCCAGCCGCCCCCACAGTAAGGATTCGAACTCACAACTTCATGATCAGAAAGCAAACAACTTTTGTTGTTACATTGTTGTTTTCTGTGCCACTCAAGAATCTTTTACTTGCCAGTAGCGGCGCCTAGGGCCATTGAGCAGGCAGGGTCCATTAATGTGCCAACACCCACTGTGACACGAGACCTCGGATTTTACTGTCTCATCCAAAGGACAGGAGAGGGATGTTGCTACCTCAGTGCAGATTCGAACCCACACTGTCACAATCTGAAGACGAACACCCTTAACTTCCAAACTGCCACGGCTCTCAAGTTACTGCCAGAGCCAGTATGTAAATATGATGTTATACCAATCACATTAAAACTGAAGTAAGTTCAATAGAATCTATGCCATTTACCAAATACAGCCTAACCTGTGGTAAGAGATTATCCAAATTGATCCCAGCACAAGTCCCTACAACTTTCATAGCACATGCTTAAGCTTACTGAATTTGTAACAAGTTGGCCATTTCAGTATTTCTAGGTGCCACAGATCATTGATCCGATGACCTTGGAAATTAGCAAAAATAATCCTCAAATGAATAGGCCTAACCACATCTTTAAAATGCATATGGTATACAAACAGTTATTAGTATTCCAGTTAACTGGAACTTTATTGCTATTCAGGATTTATGCCACACACAAACAATGCTCAGTCGACCTAGGCAATATTCTTCATTTGATTTTCAACAATTTTCTCATGCATATTTGTATACAAAAGTCAAGCAGCTTTGAGTTAGAACAGTTTTAGTATTTTCCATAATTATGGCTGCATATCCCCAAATGACCAATGCTTATCCAAGCTCAGGAATCAGACCTGAACTTAACAAGAGGCCCATGGACCACAACACTCACCTGAGGATATTGTGCCATGGAAAAAATACAAAAATTCAATGCATTATGGTGAATCAAAGAAGAGAAATGCAAAAATAATGCAAAACTGTATAAAACCCTGTGTTTCTTTTGCCTCACCATGGATCCAACTCTGGGCTGGTCTGGATCAAATGAACAAAATTGATAGAGGGCCTTGAGTACTTGCTTCCCATAAAGTTTCATCAAAATTGCTTCACGGGTTTCAGTGAAGAAGTCGAAAATGTTGAAAATAACACCCTTACACCCCCCCCCCCCCCCCCTCTTTCATTTTTGCAGTTTTGAAAATTTCTTAAAAAATCAAAATATTAGAATTCAGCAATATTCTTTCAGGAAAACATTTATCTACCAAATCACAGTTAAAATACACCAAATGAATGCAACATAATGAATAAAAGGGGAGAAAATTATAGAAAGCATCCAAAAATGAATGAAAATGACAAAGTCTAAAAAAGACCTCAAAAACGCGTCAAAAATTAATATTCCGATTTCTATGAAATTAACAAACTTGAATCATACGTCCATGTAGATCACTCAGAACCAATCCGTTTTTCAATTCATGCAGTGGTTCTGGAGAAGAAGATTTTCAAAGAGGGGTACCTTTTGCGATCTATCTTGCCCCGCCCTGGATCCACCCCTGGGCCAATCTGGCTAAAATCTACAAACTTGGTAAAGGACCTTAAGTACTTGCTTCTGGTAAAGTTTCGTCAAAATCCATTCAATGGTTTCAGAGAAGGAGTCGAAAATGTGAAAAGTTTACAGACAGATGAACAGACAGACGGACGACGGGCAAATTGTGATCAGAAAAGCTCACTTGCTAAAAAAAATGCAGTCGCACCAGTTTGTTTTGTTTATTGCTGTTTAACATCCCACTCAAGAATTTTTCACTCATATGGATACTTCACCATTTGCCGGTGAAGGGCTGCAAATTTTGACCTATGCTCGACGCTTATGGCCATTGACTAGTGAGGGTTCTTTAACGTGCCACACCTACTGTGAAACGGGACCTCGGTTTTTACTGTCTCATCCTAAAGACAGGAAACCAACCTGGCACCAACGGGGCTAGAACCCGAAACCTCACGATCAAGAGTCGAGCGCACTACCAGCTAAGCTACCAGTCATACTCATATCACCTACATGTACCAGTTAAAAGAACTTATCAGAAGAAATACACATGTAAAATGTGAAAGCTCCATCTTTTACCACTGAAAGGTTATGACCAAGGTTAAAGTTTTAAATAGACAGACAAACAAACAAACAAAAATACAGGACAAAAACAATGTGCCCCCTGATCTGCGAATAACATAGTGTGAGTGACAGAGAAATGAACAGAATCCATAAAGCATCAAGCGTGGGCCAACAAAATTTTCTCAACATGAAATGTGGGTCCCATTAAGCACCATTGAGTTCCAGACAAGTGTTTGATCACCAGTTGATACAAGTCTCCTATTGCCATAGATTGAAGTCTATAAACTGGATATGTGACCCATTACTTTGCACTTAAATACAAAAAATCGAAATCAATGTCTGTATTAGCAGCAAAATAAGTACAGAAAACTGAAATATTGAGACATTTTCAAAGTCAAAGAGCCATATCTTGGAAACAAATAAGCCAACAAAAATACAAAACAAAACATTAACACTTGATGTGTAACTGATCATTGGCATACATTCACATATAAAAAATTAAATCTAATATCTGCAAGGGCAGTGATAATAGTAAAAGTGTAGAACACTGACATATCATGACATTCTTAAAATCATATCTGATAAAATAAGTAAACTAGAACAAAACTTAAACTGGATATGTAACCCTTTAATAAACACAAACATAAAAAAAATCAATTCAATACCTGCAACAACAGAAGAAAAATCAGAAACAAGAATTACTCGTAATTATATGTACCGCCTTTGCCTGCTTAGTTGAAAATGCAAGGACTAGGTATGAAATACAACCATAATAGTCAATAATTACCACACTAGTTTCATTTAACTTTTCATTGTATATAATGCATTAATTTTTTTCAGTAGTATAAAATCTTAACAATTTCCAACCAATATGGAAACATGTAGCACCCTAAGATAGGGTTTTATGTAGTATGACATTTAATCAGTGTCTGATTACTCATTTTCTGTTGAATTTCCCTTAGATCATTCTAGAATAGCCCTAAGAAATGAAACTGCAATGGCTTAATACAAGCTGATGCCAGCCATGATCACTAATGAATCTGACCAAAACAATTTTCAGACCTATTTCAAACCATAAAATGTGTTTGAAAATGCATAGTCATAACATTTGAATAGAAGAGAATCTTCTGGCAAACTCATTTGGTATGTTGGTCTTGGAAGTCTAAGGCAATTAATGCATGTGTTTGCTGTTGGTAAGTATGTTGTTTCTGCTGGATGAAATACAATGGATGGATGCAGCTTAAAGCCAAGCACTGGCTCCTCATCAGCACCTGTCACGAACTGAAGGACTTTGGCAAGTGTAATTGAATTTTGTCTTCCACCTACAAAATGAAAGGGTATACTGGGAATATTCCTTACAATAAATGCATATCAACACTTACTCTCATCAGTCTATCATTCAAAATTACATTGCAAACCAAAGCTAAAAGATTTGAGAAAGATCAGCTGGTTACATGCAAGTTCTCAGAGGTAGAGATTCAGTCGTACCAGCCCCGATTTCTTTCGGTCAATCAGTCCCGAAAATGTGGCCTGCAAAACTAAGCCCCAGAGAAAACATCCATGAATGGATTGAGGAAAACCCTCAGATACCTTTCCACTAATAGCAATAAAAGGATTCATTTTTTAAATTATAAATCCCCCTAGAGGCCTCAGTTCTCTTTGGATCAGTCCCAAAATGTGGCAAGCAAAACAGGCCTAAAGGGAACATCCATGTTAAGTTTAAGAAAGATTCCTTCCCTACACTGAGAAATAGAACAGATGATGGGCCATGGATGAACGTTTACTTGAATACCTGATCAGTAGTATGATGTTGGATTACATATGCGGATCCCTCTGCCCATCCTCCCAGTTCCTGTGTATATGGAACATGCAGTCCAATGTTGATATGACATCATTTAAGAGGAGTAGTGATAACAAGGCTTATTTGTTTTAGCCCCTAAAATGGCCTCTACTAGTCAAATTTCAATTAAGACCACTGACATGCTAAACTCAATACATTAATGAAAACTGAGTCAAAATTGTTTTGGTTTAAGAAGCACAGCGATAACAAGACTTTCAGTATTCGACCCATTTAGCGCACATGTCCCTTAAGTGTCCCTCCCATTTTACTGGGTATCCCCAGCCCCTCGTTTGGCAAGGTAAGATACACATGTTCCTTTTTTTCTGACAAAATCAAAAATTTGTCTCACCAACAAGTGCCCCCTATTTTCAATTTTTTTAGCCCCCTGGGTGCTTGAAGGGTCGAATACGGTATATAAAGGAACTTGAGTCCATAATCTGGCCCTTAGAAGTTCAACCAGGTTGAATTTCATTTCAGACCAACTAACCATTAATCTGAATACATTGGTGTTAGTACTGTATGTCTGTTGCTTACGGTTGAGGAGAAGTAGGGAGAACAATATTTAATTGTTTTAGCCTCTGTTGGTAGGACAAGGCTGAAATCCATTTTAGAACAACTACATATTATGCTGAGTACATTTATTGAAAGTGACAATGTAGTACGTTAAAGAGGAGAAACCATAACAAGTAATTGTTTGAGGACAAACAGACATTTGACAATGGGGTATCTCATAAGCTCTGCTGGTCTCTAAGTTATATATCTCAATTAAATTACAAGTTTCAAGCAAGAAGAAAATATACATACTTGCAACTTCTCTTAGATATCGCAGGAAAGCTGAATATGTAGCTTTCTCGAATGTGTAGCTATTGCTGCCTTCATCAGAAAATTCTGGGGTCAGAAGACTTGTAGTCCTTTTAAATGTTAGCGTCACATGAGTGCTTTGGAACAGATGCACAAAACTTGGTAGTTCCTTACATAACTGTTGAAATAAAGAAATTAAATATAGATTGCTGTATTGTAAATGATCAATAAAGTGATTCATTGATTGTCCAAAATATACCCGATATCATAAACACTTATATTGTACATGTACCTCCATAAAACAATCTTCCATCAAGCCATAATTTCTTTGCTTGCTTTTTACATGTACTTCAGAGGGGGGGGGGATTATTTACAACAATTTTTGTACATTTCTCACTCAAGAATCTATCATGGTCTTAAAAAAGGTTAATAGGTCAAGGTTACAGTATACTGACATTCAAAAATGAAAGCGTTTGGACTACATCTATGTTGTCATACTGCATATTAGGAATTTGATGTACATGTATCTCAGTAGATTCATTACTCATGGTTCAAGAATATGCACATGTAATGACCAAGATCAAAGGTAACAAACTTTGACTATAAAGACCACACCAATTAGATAAAAGTCATTGTGCATGTTCAAAATGAGTGTTGAGCAGTAATCTTTCTACATTTATTATAGAATATACTATGTGCCTTTTGATGAATATTATTTGTGTGGCAAGGTAGTCTCTAGTAAAAGTGATCCATGAGCAGCTAAGGGCATATATAGTATTATACAAGTATGGACATTTGTGGTGGTGAATATGATGTGATATGAACTTTAATAACTGATACTAATCAAGGCTTTATCATAGGTCATAGGATACTTTCAGGTGACTTAAAGAAGTCTTCAGGATAAGATTTAACAAAACTCAATAAGTGGTATTTGTTGAAAATGGAATCAATATAGGTAAATTTTTTGATAATGAACTTTGACTTGCCATGACAAGAAACATAAAATAATGTAGAAATCATGATTTCAGTATTTATGTTATCTGAATAAACGGTGAACCATATTAAACAGTACATGTATGTTTCATTGTGTGATAAACCATTTAATAGTTAGACCAAGGTTAAAGATTTGGACAAACAGACAGGACAAAAACAATATCCCCTCTGTCTTCGATTCAGGGGCATAAAAAATGAGTGCTATAGAACACCAAACTGGCAAAGTTATAAAAATCTTACTCTTTTGACTCAGGTTGGCACATTTTATTGCCTCTAACTTGTTTGTTTTTACGAGAAATCTAAATCTTAACCTTTTTTAATTTATCTTCATCATGAATGAGATAAAATGGTAGGTCTAAACAAGTGAAAATCAGCAAAATGCTGTCTTAGTTGAATTACAATTTTTCTATATGAAAGAACAAATTCAACAACTAATTCAGTACAAATTATACTTGAGCTGGCCTGGATCAGTGGGTAGCCGTTTGACTCATGACCGTGAGTTCAAGTCCAGCTGGAAGCAGGTTAGTTTCCTGTCCTTCGGATGAGACAGTAAAAAACAAGGTCCCGTGTCACAGTACCTGTAGGTGTGGTACATTAAAGAACTCTCAATGCTCAATGGTCGCAAGTGTCGAGCATAGGCCAAAAGATTTGCAGCCCTTCACCGGCAGTTGGTGACATCTCAGTGAAAGATTCTTGAGTGGGACATTAAGCAACAATAAACAAACAAACAATAGTGTTTGATGCAACCAAAATATTTAGCTACTATCCATGTAACATTAACGTACTAACAAGAGGATATGTCCCCCAAACTCAGACATTTCTTATTGCCAAGTCATAACAAGATAAGCAAGTCCCCGATGTCGGGTGTGAAGAATTTTGAGCCCCAGCTGTTACCTACAGTGTACACTCCAAGTGCATCCATTCCCCTGCGGAGATTTAAAATACATCTGGATTCTGGTGATCCATCAAAAAGTTCCTTCAATACATCTGGTCCCATGAATGTTGGAATTTTCCCATTCTGAAGAATACTAAGGGCTGGAAGAGATAAAAATCAAGTGTCATAGTGATATACCTCCCGATTGTACACAATCTACAATGTACATGTATGTTGATCTCTGTATATAGGGTGAAAAAAGTTTAATTCATTACTAGCATGGCATACATACATGTACATGTACTCATTGTAATGCTACTGCTAGTTGGTCCTAAATGAAATTCAAACGAACTGGAGCTCTAACAGCTGTTTTAAGGATTTTAATTTGTTATTGTTGTATTGTTATTTATCATCTCATTCATGGACAAATGGAGGCATCACCTAATGCTGGTGAAGGGCTGCAAATTTTTACCTATGCTCGGCATTCACGGCCATTGAGCAGTGAAGATTGTTTTACGTGCCAATGCCTGATAAAACATGGGTGCTTAGTTTTTATTTTCTCATCAAAGGGACAAGACGGGAAATACCACCTGCTTCTGGAGACCAGGTTTGAATCCATTACCTTTCAACCTGACAGCAAACACACTATAGAGGCTCTCAGGGATTTTGTCAAATTCTTTCAAAACAATTAACATACCTGTATATACATGTACAATGTATGTATAAAATAAATCATCTGCTATTTTTGGACTAGTAATTTAGTACATTTCAAGACTAATTGTCCTGCACAACCAGCAGGGCTCAACTGTAAAACTTGTCTGATATTTCATTACTTAAGAGGTTCCCATATGAACATTGTTTTGTATTAAATAGAACATGTAAAGGGTATATATCAATTGTCTGTATCAAATAAAATAAAAGTGTCAGCTTCTGACAGGTTTGACCCATTTTAATGTACACACTGATTAATATGTGTGACAAGATTAGTTTATATCACTGCAATATTAAGTTCTGATGAAAAAGATGATACATACATGTACATGTAATGAAACACCATTGATGAAGAACAGACAAAGCAAATACATGTAATTCATATTCCCACTTCCCAGACATATATATTTATATTATGGATGGTGTAGAGACCATACAAATGATACAATATATTATATCCACCTTGTGTAAGGAGATACATGAAATGATCTTACCAAAAACTTTGCCCACCACCTCATAATCTGTAGATAGTAAATCTCGTAGGCCATTGTCAAAATACTTCTCCTTTATGGCTATCAGGATTAGTCTCAGGAATTCCTTTCGTGGTCCTCCAAAGTCTGCTGCAGTCTGAATTGTTAAACAAAAGGACCTTACTCACCTGGTCGTAAATACAATGTATAAAGTTCAATAATTGAAATTAAGCTCTACGGGTCTGCTGAGTGTTTCTGAGTACAAAGCTTAATGTAAAACCTTCTTTAACTTTTTACATGCTGTATTACATATTATTAAGTCAGAGATTGAATGTGATCCTAGCCTTTACTGAGTCAGTGTCACCTTATATATACATTATACTTATAAACCTTCCCAGTACTACTGGCAGTAGTGAGCATTCAAGGGCGGATCCAGCTTTTCAGTTAATGGGGGGGGGGCGTAATATTGGCGAGGGGTCTGGGGATCATGCAGGTCTCCAGCGAGTCCAGGGCAGTGCCCTGGTAGGGGGGCCAGGGGGCGAAGCCCCCGGAAGCTCATGCATTTTAGCATTTTTAGGACCCATTTTTGTAACTCCAAA